>DXKC01000378.1:0-18642 GCA_031170775.1 Cymbopogon citratus
TTGTTGAGCATGGTATTGATTTAGATGATGAAGTCAATTACCTTACTTTTACTCCCTAGAAGTTATATTTTGATGGATCAGTTTGTAAAGATGGCCAAAGTGTTGGTATTGTGCTTATTTGTACTATACATATGAGATGTCAAGCTGATTATATTTTCACTGCACTAATAACCAACCCGAATATCAAGCTTTGTTGTTTGGATTGATTATGTTGCAATCCATGGGAGTAAAACATGTTGAAGCCTATGGTAATTATTTACTAGTACCGCGTCAAGCTGTTGGTGAGTTTCAATGCTTAGAAGGATCACTCAGAGTGTGTCTTAATGCTTGCCTTGACATCGTTGGAGCGTTTACCGAATTTTGGATTCGACATGTTCCAAGGCATGCAAATTAGAGGGCCAACATGATTAGCTCAATGAGCATTTGGCTATGACGTCAATGAATGTAATTTTCATATTCAATATAAGCTGATGTATGAAAAAGTTTGTTTTTGTAGAACTAAATACAACAAAATCGGCTAAGCCGGGTCCCCAGGTCGGCCTAGTTGATTCTTCACTGGAGCATGTCAATTCGACTGAGCTCATTCCCAAAATCGGCTTGGCCGACCCCTCACTAAAACAGCCTGAATCGGCTAAGTTGATTCCCAGAATCGGCCTAGCCGACTTCTATTTGGAGCTGGCCTAGCATCGGTTTTGCCGTGTTGGCTAATGTACAAATCGGCCAGGCTGACTGTCTCAGTTAGCCTAGCCGATTCTACTCTGATTAGTGCATCCAACGTGACTGATCAAGCTTTAAATGAGCTTGATGAAAATTCTAGTACTGCTGGGGCTGATTTGGGTGATTAGAGGACATCCTTGTTGACATATTTACGTGATCCAAGTGCTAAAGTTGACAAGAGTGTTCGGCGGAGTGCTTTCGAGTATGTGTTGCATGATGATGAGCTCTATCGCCGAACTGCTGATGATTTATTGCTTAAGTGCTTGGTCCTTATCAAGTAAAGGTAGCAATGAGAGAAGTCTATAAACGTATTTGTGGCACACATCAATCAGCTCCAAAGATGAAGTGGTTGTTGAAAAGGGCAGGTTTTTATTGGCCTACTATGGTTGCCGATTGTTTTCGTCATTACAGAGGTTGTGAAGAGTGCCAAAGGTTTGGAAGTATTCAGCTTGTGCCTGCTGCTATGCTTCATCCTATTATCAAACCATGGTCTTTTCGTGGTTGGAGGCTAGATTTTATTGGCCAAATTCATCCCCCGTCTTCAAGTGGACATAGATTTGTCTTGCTAGCTACAGATTATTTTACTAAGTGGACCGAGGCAGTTACTTTAAAGAATATGACACATAAGGAAGTTATAAGATTCATCACTGAGCATATTATTCATAGGTTCGGCATTTCTCATACCTTGACTACAGATCATCGCACTTCATTTATTTCTAAAGAAGTCAAGGAGTTTGCCGAATTATACAAGCTTAAGATGATCAGGTCATCTCCTTATTATGCTGAAGCTAATGGACAAGCTAAATCGAGCAATAAAACTCTGATCAAGCTCATTAGAAAGAAGATTGAGGAGAATCCTAGAAGGTGGCATGAAGTCTTGTCTGAGGCTTTGTGGGCTCATCGTATCTCAAGGTTAGCAAGACAAAATGATTTGTCGGCTGTTGTGTATGGTGAATTGATGATGGATAATGTCGATGAGGTAACAGATTTGAGATTAAAAGCTTTAAAGGAGATTGAAAAGGATAACGCTCGAGTTGCTAGAGCTTACAACAAGAAGGTGAAAAGCAAATTGTTCCAAGTAGGGGATCTAGTATGGAAGACTATACTACCTATTGGGACAAAGAGCAATCAGTTTGGCAAGTGGTCACCTAATTGGGATGGTCCTTACAGAGTGGTTGGAGTTGTGCGTGGAAATTCTTATATGCTAGAGACATTGCAAGGTGAACGTCTCAAGGTAGCATTAAACGGGGATACTTGAAAAAGTATTTTCTAAGTGTTTGGCAAGAAGCCTAAGTGTTCTTCCAAATAATGGTCGGTACATGTATCGCTCTTAGAACAAAAATGACCGATGTATACATTACCCTTAGTCAATTGAGTAGCCGGTGTGGTGGACATCGTTGCTATTCAATTTTATTTTGTTTATGCAGGTTGCTTGTTTTCAAGTTCATGCATCATAAACTTGAAAACAGGGGGGCATGTGTTGACACTCAAAATTGACCATTTTTTTAAAGGTGTCAAAATGGGAAACGGACTTCGCCATTGTATTCCTCTCATCGAGCTGATCAAAGAACATATATGGTTTGCCCAATTTGGAGTCCGGATGCGAGAGTTATACTCCCGGAGAGAGGACAAACCCGCAACGGTACTACCGGTCCGTACGGCCGGCACTACCGGGTTCCGCAGGAGTTACTTATGGTCCTTAGCCAGTACTACCGGCCTGGGGGCCGGTACTACCGGTTAGAGGCCGATACTACCGGGTTTCGCAGCAGTTTTGGTAGCTGTTCTGAATCAAGCTTTCAGATCTCAAACGGACTCGTTTTATATCGGTTTTTGGCAAGTTTTTGACGTGGAAAACTTGGGGATTAAGCCTTGGAGATGTTTCTACTAGGATAAGACCACCCCCTCTATATATATTAGAGGATTATGGCCGATTGAAGCACCACCTACCAATCGACAAACAAATCAACCTACTGCCTCTCTTTCTCTTTCTATCAACCCTCTCCATGCTGTTCATGTCTTGATTCTGGTGACCAAGGATGGCGTCCTAGGCTTGCTGGCCAACCTAGGACAACCCGGCGATGCCCTTGCCCAGACGGGGTCCCTCCCGGACGGGATCTTCATCGGTTTCTTTGCTAGTTTGCCTTAAAACTAGTCGGTTCTTCGTCCCGAAACTGCGTTGGTTATCCTTTGGTGGTTTGCTTGTAAACCTCTCTGTGCTCCACTACGTAAGGATGATTATCTCGTTGCGTTCTTCGACTCATGGCGGTCCGAGCGTCCAATGCCCTCTGATATGTTGATCCGGAACCTCTTTCGGCGTCAACAAGCTCTTCCGGCGAAACAAAGGCCCAGTGTTTTCTCTCCGGACTCACAATCCCCATCCGTGCATGAGTCTACCATGGTACAGCTATGGTGTTGGCTTAAACCTTAAAAGCAACTCCAGGATCCATGCAAGATTCTTGTGCCTTGCTATGTGCAGGGCCCTGTATGAAGCTTGGTCCTGATGTCTCTCAGACCTACCAATGTGGCTCCATCAACTTGTTCTCTCGAAATGTACACAATAGATGAAGCATTTCACTGCACAATATGGTTTTTTATTTCTACATGACACGATACTATTAGTACTCCACTATGTAACTAGGTTCATATATATAGTTATCTGCCGCTACTGACCAATATAAGTGGGCCATCTCCTGCCTTCGCAAGTTTCTATTGCTACCGACCAATGTCCTGGCATGGACACCAATAAAGATGACATCTACTGGGCCTTTAAATCTCTTGGTCGCCGGTGCACAAAACCCACACTTGCGCAGTGAAGTTTGCATACCTCTAGCTCACATGGTTGTGAAGGGAGGGGCTTGATGTTTTGCGAAACCACACCAACCGTGTTTGTCAAGGACTATCATTACGAAATTATGTGGATATAAGATAGTTTGCAGAAGAACATTTGGTGATTGTACACTTGGGGGGTCGCCTCGTTCAGGGACGGGTGGTGCTCGAGCCGCGCCGGCCTCCGCTGAGCCCATCAGAGTTTTATCCATGGATGACCTCACTGCTGTTCATATAAAGTATATTGAAAATATAGTTTTGATTTGTTTGTGATAGTTTTGTTTTTACCAAAGGACATTGACGCAACAAATAGAGTATTTTTTCTGAAGTTATAGGTCATCATGTATGAACTTTTCTTTTCTTTTCAGCACACGTTATTATGCAAATGGTTCCTTTAGAAGGATACCAGATACAAGTTTGGTATGCCATGAAATTGAGGAAATTTTGAGCAACAAATGTATTTGCGAATTTCATGAACCTTATTGTGTTGACAAGTTTAGGGGCCATCCATTCATTAAACTGATATAAAGTGACTGTCTAAATTTTGATCTGAATTATCCCACTCAGTAATTTTGTTAGTTCTCCCTCTGCTTAACCTGTGGTTAGGCCCTTGTAAGTCCTCTCCGTAACTCTTGTCAGACAGGTGGGGCACACTCTGAAGAAATACATCAAGTGCGTTGGAGGATATATAGAGCTCTTGGGTACTGAAACATCAAGTGCAGACATGAATCCCTGTGGTTACGCCCCTTGCTCTTTCACATCGAATAGGGTAGTGTCTTTGTGATCAGTAGGCCTGTGAGGCATCAGGAACACTAGCGGATGAGTGCAGAGGACGCAAAGTGACATCAAGCGCATTGCTAGTGTAGGCCATTTCATGCCTAGAATACTATTCAATTGAGCACCATGCCGCTTTGTATACCATTGAATGAGAACCGATGGCACCATTGACCAGTGACGACTCTGTCCAGTCCTGAACGATATACTCCCTCCATTGCAAATTGTAAGTCATTATAAGAATCTTGGAGAGTCAAAGTATTTTAAGTTTGACTAAAATTATTGAGAGAACTATAAAGATTTGTAACATCAAATAGGTATACTATGAAAATATAGCTAACAAAAATTCTAATGATACTTAGTTGACATCTTAATTATTATCATGTTATCGAATGAATTTGGTCACACTTGAAAAGCTTTGACTCTATAAGATTCTTGGAATGACTTACAATTCAGAACAGAGGGAGTACCGAATATCACCCAGAGCATGGATGAGGCCATGTGTGGCTGCCTGTCCTTCCTGTCCTGCCGAAAATAGTAGATGGTGTGAACATGTTGCATTTGTCTCCTTTCTTTTAATATATCTGCTATCCAATCCTCGCACTAACGTATCAACAGTTTAAGTGATTGATCAGAAACGTAAGTATCCGCTGCTGCTGTGTTGCTTCCACTCTAGCTTCCTATCCTGCTGCTGCTTCCTCTACTGCTCTCTCCTCTGTTGTACAACATATGCCGTCTCTGAAAAATTTAAGCACAGCATCTTCTGTCTGTGTAAAACCGAAGTACACTAACAGCCGTTCTGGATTGTATGATATATTATACTTTTTATTCGATGTACTTGAAATAATTACGAGATTACGTGGAGATGAGATTGTTTGCAGCAGAACATTTCATGATTATACACTAGCAGTGGGGTCGCCTCATTCAGGGAGGGGTGATGCTCGAGCCACTCGGAGTTTTGTCCACGGATGCTTTGAGAATCAAGGCTGAACTTTGTCGGTTGGAGTACAAAACGACTTGCCGCCATCCTGCCATCCTGGTATGTCATTCCACTAGAGATGTTCCTGCAGCAGAAAAAAAGGCCTAGTACCCGGCCTTTCTATCTGGGCAACCGTTGGTGGCGTTCTGTCTCCATAGTCAAAGCATAGACAACTAGCTCTGGAATCCCATGCCTAGCACTCGCGGCGTAGACAACTAGCTCTTGATCCAGTAATTACCGATAGAGGTTGACTCCCAACAACACAACGGCACAATGGTAACGCGGCAGGCGGCGGTCGTAATGTGGTCCAGCCCCCAGGTGCCAGGCCTGCTGGACGGGCTGAACGAAGATGGTATCAGATGGGTGGCTGCTACAGGATACGATACGGTTGCACCATACTTCCCGGCGCCTCTCAATAATATATGCCTATAGTCTCCAACAGCTTGCATGTAACACAACTTGATTTTTTCACTTTTATTGCGCTATGTATATATATATAATCCTATCACTTGGGAATTCTTGCTTCTCTGTATTTCGCACTCTGTTTTACTCTTTTAATAAATTGCTGTAGGGGCCTTGGCCCCTCCAGGTTCATAAAAAAAAATAAGATACTTTCTAGCTGAAGATGACTCAGCATTCTTGGTAAAAATAAATATCACCATGCTCAAATAATCTAGATAATTTAATACGCTTCACAGTGTGCCTTCGAGCCACCTGATGGTAAGTGTAACCAGTGGGGCACAGCATGAATAAGCAATTAAGCACATCAAGTGCGTTGGACCATATATAGAGCTATAGGGGAACGAAGCGTCGAGTATAAACATGAATACTTGTTGTTAATATCGAAGCTCTTTCACATCGAGTAGGGTCACGCCACAAGAGTGTCTTATGATCAGTAGGCCTGTGAACTCTTTCACATCTGAGACCTATAAACTTAAGCTCCATCAACTCGTTCTCTCGAAAGATACACTATAGACATAGAAGCATTGGACTGCAAAATGTAGGTTTTACTTCTCTATGAGATGTTATTAGTGTTCCACTATGTATCTCCGATTCCTATATGTAATGCTCTTCTGCTATAGAAAACCATACTGCCATACTCACAACAATTAATAAATGGGCATCTCTAGTCTTCAGAAGCTTGTGGGGAAGGAAATATCAAACCTACAAAGCAGACAATTGATTCAGGAAGTGCATAAATGAATATGTGTGATTACTCTGCTTGCTCTTGTGCATCAAACAGAGTCACATGTCAAGACTGTCCTGTGTGTAAGACTGTGAGGCATCAGGATTACGGGTGGAAGAACTAACAGTCTGGATTGTGATACCACACCAATCTTGGTAGTGATGACTAGTCCTAAGCTAATTACTAACCATAGTTAGCGAAATACTAGCCAGCTCATTACTTGTCCTAAGCTAATCACTAGTCCTATCCCATCCAAACAGGTCCTGAATACACATTCTTGCATGTATGCCCATCAGCTGCCTCCGTCTTCCTACCCTTTCTTGGCTTGCACCCCGGCTCAACAAGCACTGCCCCACCTCTTGCTCCACCTAATGGCATTCCTCGATGACATTGAGCTTATGCATATTGTCTATGCTCTTGTCATCATAGTCCCCTATAGCTTTACCCTCCTATGCCTAGAATTATGCGATATACGTATATGATGTTTATGCGGTACGGGAAGTGGCGTCCGGCTGGCGGATGAATGCCGTTTGTCTAGAATTTCTAAATAATAAAACATTGAAACGAGAACTTAATTTGTAATCAGATAGGTCCGCATCTAGCGGTGAAGTTCCTTCGAACCAAATGAAGGATCTTTTAATTTACTGAATCCAGTCGAGATAGTTATCTTGGAAGAAACCACCAGAGGCGCCTAGACCAAAATCTAGGGTAGAAACCATCGAAGCAACCATCTGAGCCTGGACTCCATCTCCAACCTCTCCACAGTGAGGTCGCACTTGACGATGGGTGTGTTGTCCTTCAGGCGACGCAGGGCCTCCTTGCTCTCCTCAACCGTGCCCTCCGACTTCCGGACGTCAACCCAGATGATAGTAGAGCCACACGACCAGCATAGCTTAAAATTTTCGGAGACAGTGTGATGTAATCTCAAATAGTGGAAAACAGAACATTAGAAATTTTGTTAGTTCATCGCAACACAAAACAAGTTTCATTCGTTCGGAGCATCAAGCTTATCCCCTCTTCTTACAACAAAAACCTCCAGTAAGTTCTAAGTGTTCACATGTGCATGCTGTTCGTGTTCATCGAGTTGACCTCGGAGGTGGGGCGTTACTCACCCGGACAAAACTAACACTCCACATAGGACAACTGTGGATGTTGCCGGACAGGATTAGGGCGAGTGGAGCGTGTACAATTGTAACACATGTCACTATATATATTCTGTACTTACATTTATGAATGAACGTCAGTTATTATATACGCAACATCTTACATAGGAGTTTGTATAGTCTGGCCTCTTGTCATATTTGATAACAAAACTACAGAACTCGCTCCATATAAGGAGTATGTAGACTCTTTTGTGTTATGTGTCATTGTGCAGATGGTGTTGGGTCTAGGAGGCTCCAGGAACATGTAGTCTTATCGGGTCGTGGTACAGAGTAGTAGCTCAGAGTTGGACCGTTGTGCAGAGGCCAGTAATTTTGATTCAACACCTCATCCTGAATGTGGCTACACAACAGATGGAACGTTCATCATGAACCTGGCAACACAATCTCGATCAGAGAGCATTTTTGAGAATTGCACGGTTTTATTTCATCTTCTCAGTGATTAGATGCTGAACCTTATTTACTTGCTCATCGCCTGTGACATGTTTGCTTGCTTTGCGACCGTGCGCGGCTGTGAAGCTGCTATTCGACATGATGACTAATTGAGGCTGCGCTCTGGTGCCGGGTAGCAGAGGAAGCTGCTGGCAAGTGTTCATATAATCATTTAATCGTTCAGCCAAATCAGTGCACACACAACGTAGATAAGGCCTGCCAAATCCTCCTCTGACTCAGTTTCCTGTCCAACTCTGCACTGCACCGCGACATATAATCATCCTCTGGTCGGACACCCTTCACAACTGTCACAATTTTTTTTATATCCTCCAGAGGATAATCAATGGTGATGGGAGTGACCTGTTACCATGATTCAACACCCAGCCGTCATAAGTGAAAAACAGAAAATATGCCAGTCGAATGCGGTATGTATCTTTTGTTTGTATGCATAAACTTAGCATGGTGAAACAAATGAATGTACGGATGATAAATTCTTTATGTTCCACTACCACCAGAAAAACACATCATGCAATCTGCTTGCTTAATGTGTGATTCGGAGTTCAGACAAAATTAATAAAAATTAAACAACAAACCCACCTCCCCCCACCCCCACCCTCGGGTGGCCCTATAAGTATATGCAAGCTGATGAAATCAGTAGGTAGAGGAAGATCCGCGACCTGTAGCTACTACCACTGCAGTGGCAACAACTAGGCCAATTGCAGCCTAGGCATGCGAGGCATCGGGACACAACACTATAGTCCAATTTGGACAAGCAGCGATGTTGTATGAATTTGCACGTGTTATAGTTCACATTTCTACACATACTCCATGTGCATACTCTCCTATTACAAGAAATTTCAATATGAACTCAGTGACCGGTTGCAGTATCATCATCAACAGGCCAACAAAGAACTGTATTCTGGGAAGACTAGCAAACGCTACAGCCACATGGAATTTGAGCTTCCACGACCGTGACGATGTCCTAATGTACAGCCATAATGTATTCTTGAATCACTACACTACATAATCTGCACGCTGAGTCGAGGGAAAGTGAGTTGTTGTCCTGGAGGCCTATGTGGAGGGCCCGATCGAAGTGTTGTTGCCCTGGAGGCCTATGTGGTGGACCCAAAGTGATCTGCTGCAATATCCCCGGGTGTGACACCCTCACTGATCTCTGTGACATCACAGTCCATAGGTTGGAAGAGTGTAGTCTCATGGTGCCTATTTGAAGAATAGTAAAATAGAATTCCATATGCTAAGCTAGTCGAGCATTCAAAGATAATGCAACTTATAGTTTAGTTTTTGAAACTGTGGAGGGACGTGCTTACGGTGAACTGGAATTATTGTATTTGTTTTTACATTTTAAATGAGAACAAAAGTTTATTTACACATGCCTTAGAATGAGGAAACTCAAGGAAATGCCCAATCCAAAAGACTACTAGCGAATGTAGTGAAATTGTGGCACAAACACTCGCAAAGCGCATCTGCAGTACAGCCACCAAAATTCCATGTTCTTTCAGCGGCAGCAGCTAATGCTAGTGGAGTACAACACCTAGCACTCACAGATCGGGCAGTCAGGTCTGCATCCAACAATGGCCAATAGCGGTTGGCGGGCAACAACAGCATGGCACAATGGCAACGAGGCAGGCAGGAGTTCGCTGTTCGTCCGGCCCCAAGGTGCAAGGCCTGCCGGACGGTTGAACTCAGATGGTGTTTGAGATTTCGATGGAGATGGTATCAAATAGGTGCCCTCCTGAGCTAGTGGTGCTGTTGCCCCATTTTTCCTGGCGCCTCTCAGTCCTACATTTCTATCGAAGTAGACTCCATCAGCTTGCATGTGACGCAACATCCTCTTTTCACTTCTATTTCACTATGTGTCCCCAACTGTTTATATAATCTGATCGCTACGGAAAGGTGGCTAAATGTGACTCAGCATTCTTTGATGGAAGTGAATACCGCTGTGCTCAAATCATGTTTGGATGTGGACCATCTCTACTTGAGGAGTGAAGCTGTGTGCTGACGGCTGGCCTGTGGGAATAATTAATGGCAGATGACCTGATTTTTTAATTGTTGCTGACATGAAGTTCTGAGTTTTTGTCCATTCATTAAGATCGTGCCTAGCAGTATCAATCGCTGGACATGTAATGTTTAGAAGCCTTGCACATTTTCCAATGACTTGACTACTTTTAGAGAACTAGCTGCCATGCACGTGCGACACCCACGTGTCTGAAAAAAAATCATAAACTTCATCATTATTGTCCACCATATCGTCTTCATATCTGTCAGCTAATCTGGATAGCCACAGAACTGACTCACAGAAGTAACTCATTTAAATTCTATTGTTAACAACTTAGCATAGTGAGGTCAAATATATACATGCCGTTAGGGATATTAACCAGTTTAGGTAGAATGCATATTGTTTTCCATGTCTCATACTGTAAGCAGCACAGGGACTAATTCTAGCTCAGCCTGACATAGCTATTCACAAGGGTAGTATAATAGTATATGCATTATTGTATCTTACTATTACTAATTAGAGGCTCCAATGAAGCCTCTACGTTAATCCTCACCAGATGCGCTAGAAAAAAAAGATAAATCCTCAAAATTCTCACAATAATCAGAAACATCTGACCTTTGATTTTGTAGACATTGATCACCATCACCAATAATAGCCATTGGGTTGTAGTTATTTCTTACTATTACTAATTAGAGGCTCCAATGAAGCCTCCACGTTAATCCTCACCAGATGGGCTAGAAAAAAGATAAATCCTTAAAATTCTCACAATAATCAGAAACATCTAGCCTTTGATTTTGTAGACATTGATCACCATCACCAATAATAGTCCTGGCGTGTGTGGACTTCCACGGCGACGGCTTCGTCTTCCCTGAATCGAGACTCCTGTGGCCACCTGGGCGAGGCAAGATAGGGGCTTCGGCGGGAGGGCGAGAAGCAGCTCTGGCGGGCGCCTTCGGCAGGTAGCGTGGTGGAGCTCGCTGGAGGGCTCCTGTGAAACACAGTCAGCATTCAGAGTTGAATACGTGCTGCTTGGTCTTAGGATGCATGGTAGCCTCACTGTCTGCTGTGATATCACCTATTTATAGGTCAAGGAATCCTACATAAAGTACATCCATGGAAGATTATGAATTGTTTTCCTTAAAAGGAACATACATTTTTTTTAAGGTGAGTGCAACATAGTATATTTTTTGAAGCAGTAAGAGGGACTGTGCATGAACTCAAGCCCAGTTGTCTTACTAGTTCTTATTTTTGAAATTTGATCAAAATTAGTTTAAAAGTGGTCCCTTGATGACTTAGTGTCATTTGGGCAACTCATGCATTTAGATGAGCAATACAAGTGTCACCTTTTGTCCATGGATTCCACATATCTCCAAGAGATTATATTGTGTCACATCCCAATTTAATAATTCCAAAACATGCTGGTGTCCTAAACGTTTTGGATGGGGCAAAACAGACTGTAGCCTCAAGAGAATCAACATGAGGATATGTAAAGCAGGGCAGAGCACAGCAGAACATAATCGGCTTGTAGCTTTGCACATGGAAAATAGGTCCTAGGAACGAACATCCAAGTAACCACCAGAGGAGCGATCTTAGAGGTGACCTGATCTTGTTTTCCTCATTTGCGGGTAGAACAGGCTGATTCGGTATTGGGACGAGCAAAAAAAGTTGCATGGCAATGAAACTCGGGTAGTCACCCCAACGGAAATGTGTAGCCATTATGGCCAATGTTATCCGAGCCATTTGAGCATCCGACGTAACTTTTGCTCGTGCAAAAATTTACATATTTCAATGACACCTAAATTGTAGAATTTATTAGGTGCACGGTATGTCCCGAAATGTAGTTAGATCATTTTCTGATTTACCACAAAAAAACAAACATAAAGCTATCTGTTGAATGTGTAATTGGAGGCTCAGGCAAAAGGTATTATGTGAGCAGTTTCAATTCATTATTATAAAGTAATAGACATTAAAACACATCTGTCCCATGTCCCTATAACTATAAGCCGATCCAGCAGCTGCGACGAACACCCTGTGAGCTGTACAGATACCCACTGTATTGACAAATGATAATATAGGCAAATATATAGCATATAAGGCTGGCTTGTGAGGCATCGGGATAGGCTCCATAGAATCATGGCCACTGTGGTTCACTATGGAGGAGTGGGATGGTGAAACCTAAGCACCTAGCGATTGATGGAATCCAGATATCTGTACTGGAGATATGTGTACTGGGCTTCGATGTGGTAAACAAGCTGGGCCTTCGAAGATATTTGCAAGCTGTTTATTTTTGAAGCTATTGAGTGAACTGCTTATTTTGAAGGTTTAATGTTTATCATCTAATTAAACTTGGGCTTTTCAACGGTACAACGAACTCTTGAATAAACTCAGGCCCTCCAATGTTAGGAGTGGAAGATTTTGTTGTTTGGTGTCTTCCACATTTTTCAACGAATGAAATCTTGCCACGTCATATGATACACAAAACATAACAAACTGTGTCTTGACACGTCACATTACTAGGAGATCTGGAAGATTATTACAGTTGTTGTCTTCCAGAAAATAATTCGAACCACCTAACGAACAATCAGTGCAGCTTCTTTCTTGCCTTCAGCCATTTATGGGCAGCAACATCCATTAAGACGAAACATATTATTATTCTGTTCTTGTTTTTCTTCTCAACTGGCACAGCACACAACAGATATATGTGTATATACACCATCAGGCTTCAGCTCCACACGAAGAAACTAAACTGAATAATGTTTTCTTACATCCCTAGACACCTAAACAATTTGATGACCATATAGATCAGCCAGCCTTCATGAAGGGAATCACACCAGCTATATCATATACCATCACATAGCATAAAAAAACAGAGAGCTACATTCAGAACTAAACTGAAGACAATCTGAACTGCTCTACTTGAAAAATTGAATCTGAACTGAAGCCTCTGCTTCCTGAGCCTCTCCATGTGCAGCCTCTTCTTTGCTTCGGTTTCCTGCACAGGTCAACAAAACATAACACAGAAGATGAATGAAATCTAAACAAAGCTCAAACAAGAAAAAAAAAAGACAACAAACATTGCAAACTGACACGCACACACACACGCACACACACATTAGCAAAAACAAATGTACTGTCCATGCTCAAGAACTCATACAATTAATAACATTATTTTTTAATACAGAAAAGATCAAGAAAACAAAGGAGGCAACTTGATTGAAGACCATTTTAGAGAAATTAAAAGACATTGCTAATGTTTTGAAAGAGATATGGGAATGTAATACTGAGTTAAGAATTAAAAAAAAACTAAGGATTTAAGACCAGAAAACATTTTATAATGAATATTTAACAAACATACAAGCTTTTGAATGATTCCAAACAAATCTTCATTATCAAGTTATAAAATAGGATCTGCACTAGTTCAAGAAATTAATTTGTTCATTCCAGTGTCTTCAAATTGAACTTCGTTAATAGACGTATCATCTGAATCTTCGGAAACTTCACATTCAGCACCTATGTCAACAAGGCTAGTTCGACGCATCTCAGTTTTAAGCACAAAATATCTTAGATTTACACAAAGTCTAGAGCATGGATTGCAACATACATAAATTTTAAGCACAAATATCTTAGATTTACATCCACACAATAAACAGTACTCCCTATTTAGTTTATGCAGAATCCCTTCAGCCCCACGCAAGGTCACACACACATCGCAGTTACAGAAGAAATCTGAAACTGAAACAAAACTTCAATAACCAAAATGACACCCAACCATATAAAGAACAAACTAAACTTGACAATCCAACACATCCCTATTTAGATAAAAAAAAAATCAGCAGACGAAGCGACAGAAACTCTGAATATGAACAGGACTATCAGATAAAACCTGAAAACCGAAACAATTTGCACAACAAAAAATCACATACTAAAGAAGAACCATTAATACAAATAAGACTTCCTTAATGGTGATTCCAGTGCATGTAGGGTCACCATAAAACTATTAGCAGACAGCATTAGTGCTAAGCTATCTCCTCGGCTGCTCCTACAGCACCAATCTTCTATACTCAGAGGCTGCAAACATGATATCAGAAAAGTTCTTCAGAGGTTTTTCCTGATTTGCTATAGGCCTAACTCTGAATTGAACTTCTTTGAATATTTTGGGTGTATATGAACCGTTCCTCTCAAAATGGACAGGAACTGTCAGGCTGTAACACAATTATGGTTGCCGGCTTCCCGCCGCCGGTTGCCAGGACTTGCGGGGCTGTCGCACAGTATTCGTCAATGAGAAGCAGCGTCCGTGTTGTTTGTCCAAGGCAACAAGACTGATTCGTCAGCAACAGAAGGACTAAGGACTAGCAAGAATACTCGTACTCCACGATCCTGGTACAGCATACAAACCAACCAACAATAAGAGAGGAGGGAGAGAAACCAGAGGCAGACACACAGCGGAGTGAAATCAAATCAAGCGACTGGCGACGGCTGGGCGCGTGAGGGTGAGACAGGCCGCGGGATCTCAGACCGCGAGAAGAAGACTCACCTATAGGACGAGGGCGTCGGGAGAGGATGACCGCGGCAAGCTACGGCGACAGCGGCGGGCGGACAACTTGGAAAGCGGAAGGACCGAAGGAGGAGAGAGGCCGAGGCGGATCGACGGCTCAGTGGATGAGCGCGGAGGACGGACGACTGGAAGATGCGGGGATACGGAAGGCGCGGCCGCCGCCACCGCCGACAACAACGCCGCCGCCGGCGCAGGCAAAGACACAACGAAGACTCCCAGACCGCAAATAGTGAAACGAAACAACGGCGAGTCGGTGCGGCCGGCTACAGACACCCACAGTCCCACACGGACACACACGGGCGGGGCGCGAATCTTGAAACGATCATATCCACACAGAAGTGGAAGAAAACGGAATGCAAAATCTGCTGGAAGATAAATAGAAATACCGTTGTACATCCAAGAGTGGCGGAGCCGGGAATTATACTTAGGGAGAGGCCGACCAAAATCAACATAAAACTAAGATCAGCTCAACTCGTTAGCGGTGATTGTCCGGGTTAATTCATTGGCTTGAAGAAGTGCTCACAATTTTTATATGTATCTTAGGATCTAAGACATTGTCTTTTTAGTGGTAAGTGATATGCCCGCTGACAAAATACGTCTATGGTGACTTTATAAGTCTAGAATACCGACTCAGTCTTTTGGTGACGACGATTTATATCATCTAGTTATGTTTTATATGATTTTATTATCTAGAAGAGATTTATGTTTTATATGATTTTATTATCTAGAAGAGATTAATAAGTACACTATAGGACAAGAATTTTGTATAATTTCACTTTTAATATTAGTAAAAAATATTTAATTATACTAGTAATTTCTTTTGTTGTTAAATGTTAGAGGGGGCCATGGCTCCTGCCAGCCCCCCCTTGGATCCGCCATCCAAGTAGGTGTCGAAGACGACATATTAGGTTCTAGAGGCCCCTTCCAACTTTGGTGCATATAGGGGCTGGAACATGAACGCTCGAGCGCAGCCGCGAGGCTCAAGCGCTTGCTTTATCTTATCCACCAGTGGAGGAGTTCGATTGGGCGTGAGAATGTAATTGGCCACCATGATTATTTACTCTACTCTTGATTAACGTAGTAATCCTTGCGACCAGTAACTGCTCGTTTGATTGCTCCTCGAACGATTAAAGTGGCAAAACATAGTCACATGCCGTACCACATTTAGTCCACCCTTCACTACATCGGCCCTGCTCTTTTGGTACGTTGGGGCCAGAAGACCTCTCACACAATTACTGTAGAAAACAACTATTGGTGACTTCATAAACAGCCAAGCCTCACGGTCACGCCATGCCTCGCCACGTACGGCTCGACCCGCGCACATGACTCGTCCTTTGTCCCTCTTAACATTACAAAATGACACATAAATTTTTAAACTAAGTCAGTTTTTAGTCAAAGTTTAGTCTTCAAATTGGCACCTAAAAAGAAGACATTTTCAAGGTTACAAAATTTATATCTATATCTATATCTATACCTAAAAAGAGAGAAAATTTCTGCTATCATTTTTTTCTACCTTTTCTTTCTTCCGCCTATTCCATCCCTGTGTCCGATTTGGACTTTACGTGGCCTGGTTCGGTGGTTTAGTAGAGGATGAGAAAACATAGATATAAAAAGAAGCGAGGTTCCAGATACCAACGTCGAGGAGACATAGTTGAGGTTTTGTCACAGTCAGCAATAACACATGAGTAACGATGTCATGGTGATGGTAGGGCACACCAATGGTTGTGTACTCAATGCTCAATGCCCATCGCGCGTCCGCCCGTTGGCCTCGCGTATAGGCGAGGTGATGTCATGGTGATGGTAGGGCACACCAATGGTTGTGTACTCAATGCTCAATGCTCATCGCACGTCCGCCTGTTGGCCTTGCGTATAGGCGATGTGACGTACGCCAACCGCTGGTACTCATCAAGTTCACCCGTTGGACCCGTGTGCTCGCGCCACACATCAAACCAGAATAGAGACCAGTAGCTACCCTGCCGGCATCACATACTCGCGCCGCGCACTGCCTCCACTGGCTGTCCATGCAGATGCTTGCAGTGGGCATCTCATGGTCACCGTGTTTGCCCGTTGGCCCAAAGTCTCTGCTTTGTAGTCGGCAGCGACCGCTCTCAAGAAACATACTCATGGAGGTGGCCTGGCGTGGCTTGCCGACGGCGAGCAACGACATGTCACCATAGCGTAGATCAACACTCACACGAGTCGTCGTAGTGTGGATCCACACTCACACACACGCAGGTAGCAGGCTCTAGGTCCTTTGCCGTTAGACTGTTAGCATTGTCCTCTCTGCAACTGCATGCCGCTTTGCCCTCGGAAGAAGTAAGCGTTTGAAAAAAGATTAAATATATAGAGATTTCTGAAACAAGCGCATATGAATATTCTATGATCACTTTAAAAATATAGGGACTAAAAATATAGTTTGTGTTTTATAAAAAAATTGATTGTCTTTCTCCGTTACAATACACGAACATGTTTTCCTAGTCGTACCGATGTAATAATTGAATCGATCTAACATTTCAGTCAAACATTTCACTTTTTCCGTGCGCCGTGACTTGGAAGATGTCACCGGATCCGGATGTGAGAGTCCTCAACTCGTCTGTGTTTCTCCGGGACCCCAGGGCACAGGAGTCGGCCTCCTACTCCTACAGTCCGTTGGTGAAGATTTCCTAGGAACAGATTAATATTAAGGGCGTCCGCAACGGCTGACATGCCACCAGCCAGGAGCGCTCGGTAACCAATCAAATGCAGTGTGAATCAGAACTTTTACGTCGCTAGCGAGAGCACAAGCGCCTAGCTCGCACAGCTTTTTAAGTTTGGTGTGTCACTGACAGGCATGTAATGTCCAGGCTTTTTTTGTTTTTTTTTACTATATCTAGCTACCACGTCAGCCGGCGATTTAGATACACGGCTGGGGACGACCTAATGCAGTCCGGCGTTTGTGCTCCTAGTTCCGACCGTTGGTCGTATCCGGCGCGTGGCAATAAAACCCAGTCACGAGAGCAGAGAGGGGGAGAGCTCTCGAACGTTCGGCAACGGCGGGGTGTCAGTATGCTTCCACCGAGTGGAGTGGACCGGTCTCGTTCAGAACAGAACACTGTGCGCACAGCCGCTAGCGTTTACTCGGTCAGAAACCAGGCCGTGTCGTGGCCTTTTGCGACCTCACTCCCTAGCCCCCCTGCCCTGCAACCGCGTTCACCTGAAAAGCGGCGAAGCACGCACGCTCGCACACAACGACCATTTCCCGAGCAGCACACACGACATACCTAGCCACGGCTGCCGTGCCCGGTGCCGCGTGCCCGTGCCGTTGGATGTGCATGCCGGCCAAGTGGCGCCGGCGCCACCGCAAAGTTCCCGCAGCCTTGGACCGTTTTCGAGTGCGCATGCAGAATTGCAGGCGCGGCCAAGTCGGACGGAGCTGTAACGGCATAGGGTCACAGGATGCTGCGTTCGCTGCCTGCCAACCGTGAATCAACCACGTCTGTCGAGGATCCAAGGTTTTTGTTTGATGATGAGGGGCACGGCATGCATAAATACAGTACACACGTAATGGCATGCGCGTTTAACGGCGTAACCTGATGGATGATCCCTTGATTTCTCGTCACGCAAAGCAGGGCGGCAGCAGCTAGCGTAGGGTATGGTGGTTCTCATCACCGCATTTGGCCCTTTGCGAGGCGAGCCCTTTGCTTTGGGACGCCGGACGTACGCCAGGTTCTCTCGTCTCGTGGCCGTGCTGCCTCAACGGCGATCGTACGCTTTAACGGCTCCCCGCCATCCCATCCAGCCACTCTATCCCTTCCGTGAGTCCCGGCTCTAGCCGTCGGCGGGACCCAGTCGCACCACCCTACGGGCTACGGCGCCCAACGGTCTCATTTAACAAAAACCGGCGGATCTCCGGGCACTGATGACAGGAAATGCAGCAGGAATGCAGGACCGCCGTGCTGTGAATATGTGATGGTATCTCGGACGCGATCGTATGCACTTATGGACGTCATTTGGTAC
>DXKC01000381.1:8381-21504 GCA_031170775.1 Cymbopogon citratus
CATCCTAATGATTCACACAGGCAACACGGACGACGACACCCATCGCCCACGAAAGATCCCGAAGGGCGTTTTGATCCTATGACACGCGGGCAACACAGCCAACACGATCCCTATTCACACAGGCAACACGGACGACGACTCTTTGTTGTTGAGCACGCTGGAACAACAAAGATGACACGACATCTCTCTAGCTTAAATCAGAGGAGACTCATCCACTAAACACAGTCACCGGCGCCTGCCAGTGAGTGACTGAAGTACCTCAGTTAGACGGACCAATTTCACGACACAAAGCACAAGTGCAGAAGCGGACTCAAAAACTCCACCATTTTAGTTACTACTACGAGTTACCCTTCCACTCCCAACAACGTCACACCAGTAGTAGGAGTACGTACAACAGTCGTTTAATTACCACAGCTAGCAGCCTAGCACAGCTCACGGCCACATTCTTGCCACCACTACAGTCTACAGGTGAGGTGAGCTGCGGCTGCCGCCTGCCGATGGATGATGAGATGATCTTCACCACTGGCATTCGGATCAGAGGAGCCTGGGGCTGGTGTAGGGGCCATTGAGGATGCTGTCGGCGATGGCGTGGTAGGCGGCCTCTGTCAGGTGCACGCCATCCCAGTTGGCGTACGCCGATGGGTCCGTGCACACGCTGGAGCCCCGCACGCCGCAGCTCGCCTTTGGGTTGAAGTTGTAAGGCCCGCCGCCACCACAGCACGTCCGCAGCGGCCCCTCAGTAAACCCTGCATCCATTTCCAGCCATAGAGTAGTTTAGTTTCAGTTTCAGAACACCATTTTTTCCCCAACATCAGCAGGAGAATTCCTTAGCCAATATGTTAGAAAGACATCAGGAAAATACAGAAAATAAAAAGAACAAGACCAACAAAAGGCGGATAAACAAATAAAAGTCCAGAAAAAAATAAAGGAGATGCTAGTAGTGAGATCAGAGATTCGAAATCACCCATCACCCTGCAGTTTCACAAGGCAACCAACTGACATTGAGTCATCAACCGAACCCAGACAATATCCATATTTCCTCATTAAGCTGTAATAATGTGATTCCCAAAGGACCGCTTGTAGAAGTCGATGTCTTCTATGATAGGAATGTTGAAGGCCAGCCGCAGCTCCTGCATCGCTGTGTTTTGGATTGTTCTGAATACCTGTAATCACTCCGTCAAATCCTGTCTCTCCAGCTTTTGGATTCTACTTCTGCATTTTTGCCAGTGCTTGTTGGAACCTCAGAACACAACAGCCAGCATCAGGAGAACTGAATTTTGAACCCAAAGTTCCAGAAGATTAGAAGAACTACGACATCCACATAAAATTTGGGCTAATAAACTTTTGTTGCTATCATGCTGGAGTGTTTGGACACTGAATCTGAATTCTTAGGACATAACATATGAATTGAGAAAAGAATTCAAAATTCTGCAGAACAGTCCTCATTCCATCTCAGTACATCGCTAAGTCAGAGTTGCTATATGGTAGCTACCATACTATGTAATTAAACCCTTTTCTCTCTTTTTTTTCGTTTATTCGTCTAATAAAAATCGACAAGCTTTCTTGTCGCCTTTCTAAAAAAAAGTCCTCATTCCATCCCAGTGGTCAATTGTCCATGACTAATCAGGTCGCTATATCCACACATACACAGACCACCGATTAACTGAATTCTGGATGGAACTATCATGTTAGGGGAAGTTAGAGGTCCAAGTCTATAAACAGTTGGACAGTTGGTAGTTACTCTCCAATTCTACAAATTGACATTGAGATATCGTTTTCATTTCCCCTATATATGGGACAGCATAGACAATGATATGATAGTTCACCAAGCTGCTAACGAACTCATCAATATAGCTACAAGATTATTATCTTGTCAAGAAAAATGTAGATTTCATTGGACTGACAGTGGCATCTACTAGTACTAGGTAAGGGAACTTCAAATCAGTTTACTGGTGTGTGCCAAATAAACACTCATAAGAATAAGATGAACCAGCCCAAGATGCCAGTAGACTTCTGCTTCGGCAACCTCAGCAACAACATTTCTGGATGTGCGGATGTGCCCTACAACCATCTCAATGTTAGTAGTAAGGAGTACTATATACGGGCGGGGATCGAGAATCTGGTGTCGAGATTTTACCTGGATGGAAGGATCACTGCCTAGATCAATACAGTCTAAAATAAATGGGTTGTACCTTTGTTCCATTATCTAAAGAAAAGAAATGGGTTTTAGCACTCCAGGGGAAAGGTGGTTTTTCGTTTTTTTTTTGGTGAGCTCGGCAGGTGCGCTGACCTTTCTCATTAAGCACAGAAAGCAGGGTTACCAATTACAGTAAAAGCGGCTCAAGAGTCAAGATCCAATTTTTCAGTCTCACATCCATATGTTAGCCACTGCAGTCTGAAGATGACTGACGAAAAGGACCATATGCCTTTCGTTGTAGCAAAAGCAAGCATAGCAAAGACATACTCCCTCCGTACTCATAAAACTTGTCGTTTTGGAAACGGTTTGGGTCAAACATTGGGAATATAAATCATGAATAACTTTCAAGTTTTTGAGTTTAGAAATATGAAAACTATATAAATAGATTTGTCTTCACATGTAATTTCATAAAAGTATATATATTTCAGTATTTGATAAATATTTTTGTAGAAACAAGAAGTCAAAGTTGCACTTTGAAGACCGTGTCGCTGTCCTAAACGAGTTTTATGAGTATGGAGGGAGTCCAGCAGCTCCCTTTTCTCGAAAGGAGATTGCCGAACAGGTTATATAGGCTTATAGCTAGATCCCCAACCTTTTATTTTTCTGAAAGAGCCATGCAATCTGAACTCCAATTGGTTGGCAGATCGTGGCGGGGCCATCTTTAGTCTATCTCAGAGTAGTGACCATTCCGTGTCACTTTCAGTCTATCCGATCAGTTATGCGATGAACACATTTGATGTCGAATTGGAATAGCTCTCCCAGAACCTAAATCACGATCCGAGATAGTTGAGAAATTGCACTCACCGAACTGCTTGGGGTTCTTGGCGAAGGACATGGCGGCGCCGTAGTAGTCGGCGTACATGATCCGTGCCTGCGGGTACTTGACCCGGAGCGCCCGCAGGTTCTGCTGGAGCACGGCGTTGTGGTGCTGCGCGAAGTCGTTGTACGTCTTGAGGCAGCCAGCGGCGTCGTAGTCGCTGCTGTTCCGGCCCGGGTGCAGCGTCAGGTACGCCGACGAGCACCCAATGGGCAGGTTCCCCGGCACCACCAGGTGCGCGGCGCCTGCCTTGATCAGCCTCTGTTTTCACGAGCAGAGCAGAGTAGCGATTCCCAAATTGTTTAGTGCGAAATGCAGAGAGAGATACGGAGACAGTAAACAATGGAGTGCGAGATTCGGTGTCCTGACCTCGGTGGCATCGGTGACCGCGGCGGCGACCGTGGGGACGTAGGTCTTGGCGTCGTCCAGGGTCTTGCCCTTGTAGAAGGCGTAGTTGTAGTCGTTTCCCCCAATCTCTCCGACGAGGAACAGGGACTTGCTGAAGTACTCCTTGCACTCTGTCCCATCAAATCATTCAGATTTCAGACCAGGAAAACAAAATGCAATCAGCGCTGCACTCAAAATCCCATCAAATGCAAAATCGGATTTGAGTATGCATGCAATGCGAAGGAACGGACTTTTTGGGGAGCTGCAGAGTGACGGCTTGAGCTGCTCGAACCAACCGAGCTGGACGCTGAGGGACAGGTTGGTCCAGAGCTTGTCTGACGCGCCGATCTCCTGGAAGAAGGGCGGATCCATGGCGGTGGCGCCGCCGACGGCGAAGTTGACGCCCCGGCGGAGGTCCTTGCCGCGGGCCTGCAGGTACGGCTGCAGCAGCGGCAGGCCGAACGCTTGCGCTGCAGCAAGAGGAAGTCGCGTCAGAAACGAAATGCACTCCACTGCTGAAAGAAGAAGAAGAAATAGAAGAAGCAAATCAGCAGCAAATGGGCGGCGCGCACGGGCGCACCTAGGAAGTCGACGACGAGGCGGCCGTCGGAGCATCGGCCGGTGGGGCGGTGGAAGTAGGTCATGCCGTAGGGGTAGCGGCCGACGATGTGGTTGGAGAGCGGGCTGGACACGAGCAGGTTGCCGGTGTCGGTGAGCGAGTCGCCGAAGCTGAACATGGAGGTGTAGTTCTGCGGCCCGCCGCCGGCGCCGCAATGCGCGAGGGGAAAGCAGCAGAGCAAGACGGCGGCGAGCACGGGCGGCAGCAGCCTGGCGTGGTCCGCCATGAGAGGAACGCGATCGCTGGTAGTGGTACTGGTTCAAGTACAGCACACCG
This sequence comes from Cymbopogon citratus, assembly GCA_031170775.1. Classification (NCBI taxonomy): domain Eukaryota; kingdom Viridiplantae; phylum Streptophyta; class Magnoliopsida; order Poales; family Poaceae; genus Cymbopogon; species Cymbopogon citratus. Next base: position 12,678 of record DXKC01000381.1, read on the forward strand.
CCGGCAGAGCAGGGCGGCAGGCTGAAGCAAGCGAGTGGAGGCGGGCAGTAGCGTCCGTCAGTCACTGACTGATAGCCAGCCACCACACTACCCAGTGCGAGGCAGAGGGACGGACAGGGAGTGGTGGCGCTTGGGCGTTGCGAGGTGCGACGAGCGGATGTGGGAGATGGTCGATGGGGCTCAGCTCAGTAATGGCGGATTGCCTGAGATTCTAGGTGGGGGATAAATGCCATGCCGGCCGATGCAGGAGGTGGGTGGTGGAGGGGGCAGCAGCCAGCACTCCAGCAGCTCGAGCTCGCCTACTCCAGCAGTACATCCACAGTAAATTGTGCCGGGTCCTCCTGCCGCCTGCTTGTCTGATTTTTAGCCAAAGCCAAAAACCCGCTCACGTCCGTCCTCACTCACGCTCGCAAAGCTCAGCGCGTCAGGACTCAGGTACTAGGGGCATCGTTTCCGAAGGCCAAAGCTCAATTATTCCGGCGGCCCCGACCGATCAAAGAGCGATCGACGCAGGTGCGCACCACGTGACGGATGGTTGCGACTTACTCCCTCCTCCCAAAATATCTGTCACTCTCGCTCCCCGAGAAACAACTTTAAAAAAATTATATATTTAAAAATATTAATATTTGTAGTACATAATTAATATCATTGTAAAGATCTTTAAGTCTAGTTTTTTAACAAATTTATTTAAAGATAAAAATATTGTACGTTTTTTCTACAAAATGAGTCAAACTTGTGGCACGAAAACCGATGACGACAAACATTTTGGCACGGAGGGAGTACTCTGTTCCAATTTTATTGTTGAAATGCGTACAACAAATTTGACTTAATTTATAAAAAATACATGCAATATTTGTATCTCCAAATAAATTTATTAAAAAACTAGATTCAAAGATCTTTCCAATGATATTAATTATGATACTAATTGATGATATTTACTATTTATAAAAATTGCCGGTAAATATTTCTCGAGAAGCGATGTGACAATTATTTAGGGACGGAGGGAGTAGGCCGTGAGCATCTCCAGCAGTCCCCCAATCCCACCTCTCATTCCTATAAAACTATCATATTGGAGGAGATAGCTCACTTTTTCTCCAGCAGTCCCTCCCAATCCCACATCTCATCCCTATAAAACTGTCATATTGTATCCCATAGCTCACTTTGACCTCCTCCTATTTTTGGTGGTCACCAATATCTTGTTCATCTCTCCCTTAAATGAAGGGGGAGTTGCAACTCCTCCAATAAGCTGAGGCCTACAGTAACTGTCACTTTTCCCACTCCCTCCTCACTGCCCACACCGAAGAAGCTCGCCGCCGCCATGGATGTCCACCCACGGCGAGCCAACGGACCCGTGCGGCGAAGCTTCGTCCCGAGCACCGAGGTGATGCGCACCGCGACGACCACCGCCCAGCACGCGTCCCGACACCGAGTGCATGCGCACCGCCCCGCTTGAGTCACAGCATCCCGGCATTCGCGTCGCCAGATCTGGCTTCGATAGCCTCGCGCTCGCCGCCACCTCTTGCTCTGTGCCCGGATCCAACCCGCACTGCTCATGGCTGCCTACCAGGTCCACTCGCCGTCGCCGGCCTTGAACGTGGAGAGGGGCGGGCGTGCGGTGGAGGCCGGCGTCGGATGCGGGAGTGCGGAACCGAGCCGCTCGGGAGAGAAGAAGAGAAAAATTAAAAAAAATAAAAAAACATAACTGACAGGTGGGTCCTACATTTTGGGGGGCAGTATTGGTGATCTGGTGTAACACATCTCCCCCATAATAAAAAAAACATAACTGACAGGTGGGTCCTACCAGTTTATTAGGGGAGTTTTATTGGGAAGTTGCTGAAGATGCTCTTAGTTCTCCAAGTTCTCCTCCAAATTCCACTATAAAAAAGAAGATTCCCTATCACATCAAAATGCCGGCACATGTATGGAGTACTAAATATAGATGAAATCAAAAACTAATTGCACAATTTTGTTCTACTTTGCAAGACGAACATTTTGAGCCTAATTAGTCCAAGTTTGGATAATTTTTACCAAATATAAACAAAATACTGTAGGAATTCCGCTACAGTATTTCTGGCCCCCCAATTCAGAAACTAAACAAGGCCTTATACTCCGTTTTCCACGTATGATAGTACACTATCACTGAGACACTGAGTGGTTCTTCTTAGGCCTTATTTAGATGCCTCTGAGTGGTTCTTCTTAGGCCTTATTTAGATGCCTCAAAAAGGCTAGAAATTTGACTATCTCTCCGTCACATCAAATATTGTGTCGTATGTATTGTAACATTAAATGTTGAAAAAATAAATAACTAATTGTACAGATTAATTGTAAATCACAAGACGAATCTTTTAAATCTAGTTAGACAATAGTTGGACAATATTTGTCAAATACAAATAAAAGTGCTACAGTACTTTTCAGGCTAGAAATTTGCAATCTAAACAAGGCCTTGATACAAAATTCCCAGTCCTTTTTTTTTTGAAGAATCAAATTCCACCATAAGCAGAGAAGAGAACTGAAATTGTAATGGCTGATGCAATGCTGAATGCTCCATAGTCCAGACTCCAGACCGATACAGAGGCCTTGTTTAGATTGGGGCCTTGTTTAGATTGGTGTTAGAATTGCAAATGTTAGAATTTGAACTCCTGTAGCACTTTTGTTTGTATTTGGCAAATATTGTCCAATCATAGACTAACTAGACTCAAAAGATTCATCTCGTAATTTAGAATCAAACTGTGTAATTAGTTACTTTTTATACCTATATTTACTGCTCCACGCATGTGTCTCTAGATTGATGTGATGGTGATGTGATGGAGAGAGAGTGGAATTTTTTGCAATCTAAACAAGGCCTGGGATGAAAAAATTTCACCTACACTATAGCACTTTTGTTTATATTTCCGATCATGGCTTAAGTAGGCTTGTCGGTGTTCCGAGGCTCGGTGGCCTTAACACCGGCGAGTAAATTTCGTGATGCCGCGCGTTCCCGCCCCGGATGGTGATGCAAGATGGACACGAGATTTATACTGGTTCGGGCAAGGAGGGCCCTACGTCCAGTGTGGGGAGTGGAGATGTATTATCTTGCACCAAAGTGCTCATAGTAGGGGTTACAAGCGAGGTTGGGTTGTGCTCCGCACAGCTCAGGACTTAGAGAAAGCACTGAATTGTAAGCCGATGGAGCCTCTTTCCTAGAACTACCCCAGGCGTCCCCTTTTATAGCCCAAAGGGAGGCCGGGGGGTACATGAATGTCCTAGAAGTAAATAGTAGCTGATGACGTTGTATTTGTGTAGATGGTATGCATCGGGATGACTCCGGTTTTGTCGACGTGCTACAGTGTCGTCCATGTCGGCGGCGGCGGTGCTTTGAACCGGCGCACGTCCGGCTATGTCGGCCGTGGTGGAGCAGATGAACCTGCGTTGGTTTCCGAGCCCCTGCTGGTCGATTCGAGGGGGCCTCGGCGCACTGTGCCCTGATTTCACGGCGTACGGCCGCCACGGGTCCTGCTCGAGGGTCTTGGACGGCGCCGTAATGCGGCGCCGCAATGCGGATTTGGGGGCACAGTATCACCTGCCATACTGAAAAGTTATCGTATATGGCTATAAAGGGATGATTAGATCCTGTACTGTTTCTACTGTGTCGCCTGCTGTGACCACGTGATTTAGGCATGGGCCGGCAGGCGCATTAAATGCACGCGTCAGGGAGCCGTATGCGGAAAGCCTCGAGGTGCCGACGGGAAGCTTCATACGGGACGGAGGGCCTCGAGCGGGACGGAGGGATGCCTGGGCGTCGGGCCTCGTATGCCAAGCACGTGTCGGCATCTCCGACCCTCGAGGAGGTGATCCCGGGGCCTACTAGAGATTTTACGAGGGGTCCGACCCTCGTACGAGGCGGAGACCCGTCCGAGAGCTCGACCCTCGTATGGGACGGAAACCTGTACGAGGTATGGGGCCTCGTACAGGACGTGGTAGGGTCGGAACTTAGCCTTGTGGGGTCGTAGGTCATAGTGGAAGGTCGTTCTTCCCTGTTTGAGGCTCGGAGGTTATTTTTAGTGAACCGGTTTTGGCTTTTCTAATGAGGTTGTTTAGGGTACCCCTTGTTTAGGTATCCGACAAATTGCTAGCGCTAAAAATTTGTCCCTTCGAAAGCGTAGTCCCTAGTACTCTATTATGCCAATATTAACTATCGATGTGGCTTTTAAAATTTATATTGTATTTAGTGGATGGTTTCAACTTAATCCATGAATTTAAGCCTTATTTGTGTTACTATGTGCATATATACCAAATTAAGTTGTCAATTTTACTATTATTACCGAATTAATAAAACAAATTTACCGAATTGCATATAAAAATCTTTGGACGGCATACCCAAAGCTAAAATACTATATTCACCACTGTCTGCTACCTTGCTATTCGTCAAACTATGGCGAGATTTAGCGGTGTTCTAGGTGACTTACTGACCCTAGGATGACCTCCATGTGATCCTCCCCAATGGGTCTTTCGTAGAGGTGTTGAGGAGCATATCACATGAAGAATCAGCTCAAAATCGGTCTAACCGACCCCTCGGTTGGTTTCGTCGATTCATTGCGTTCTTGTTGCAATCAAGGTTCACTGCAACCTTAGGAGCCCTTGCGGGTGTATGACCCAATTCGGCAGCAACAACTGATATGTCATATACTCATATAATATGTCATATTAATGGAATCACTTTCAAATCCAACTTATGAGGTCATTTAGACGATTTAAGTAGTTTAAGGGAATAAAATATCCGATTTTATAAGTGAGGGGGTGAAGTAGACAACTGTCAATATTTAGGAGGTTATAAGTAGACAATTTACTTAAATGTGGAAAGATCTCTGTTGGGCGCTGCCCTGCCATATAACTGAGCAAATTAACCCGGCCCGAGCCGAACGGGTTTTAGCCCGTCCACGAACCTTGATGGACAGGGTCTGGACAGAGATTTTGAAGCCCGGTGAAAAAAATTAGGTCCGAACCCGATCCGGCCAGCTGTTTTTAGCTATTTTACAATATAAAATGTGCGGGTGGGCCCGCCTAGGCCCGGTCCGAAAAATAAGGCCCGACTTGGCCCGTGGGACAGTCAGGGGCAAGAATTTTTCGGCCCGAAATAACCGGGATTTTTTTCGGCACGGCCCGCAAAATGCTCAGGTATACCTGCCAATGTACTTTTTCTATATACTTGTATTTTTTAGTCAAAATTGATGAAAAGAAAAGACTTACACATACTCCCTCCGTCCCAAAATAAATGACTGGTTGGATTTTTTTGCCACAAATTTGATAGAAAATACGTGCAATATTTATATCTCCAAATAAATTTATTAAAAACTAGACGTAAAGATCTTTCCGATGATATTAATTAATTAATTAATTAGCATAAATATTTATATATTTTAATATATAATTAATTAAAAGTATTTTCTCAGAAAACGAAAACGACGCTTATTTTATTTTAGGTAGGTTACTTGTATGCACATCAATCGGTTTGGTAGCTATACACACTTCAAAATTATTCTCCTCAACAGTGAACGAGAGGCTCCTACGAAGTGCATGAAAATATCTATTCACAGCAATTTCCAGCTTGGCACACTAACTTGCCCGTGCTAACTAGTCAAGGACAGACAAGCTAAGAAAGATATTTCCAACAACGAGAGAGATATCGATGCACATCAGCACATGCCAACTGCAGATATTTTCAGCTACTGCTTCCCTTTCCTACGCTTACATTGATGGACGCTGCTGGGCAGTCAGCTGGCTCTGTCGTCGGCCGTCGCCGCCGGGGACCAGGAGATGGAGAACGAGCCTTCTGGGATTCCAAGGATAAGAAATAATCGTCAGGATTCAAAGACTCATTGTCCATGTGGATAAGCATCGGCAAGATATTATATTTGTAGACCGTGCACTTCTGTACTTGCAAAAACGAGAAAACCACAACACTGCTGCTGTTGTTGTTGTTTTTTTTTTGGACAAATCAACACTACTGTTGACTGTCCACCATAATGCGACAATGTAGCTTCTGTACCCTTCTTTGTATGTGGAAACAGCTGGGTAGATGAAAGCAATATCACGTAAGGATATACACCACAGGCCACAGCTGGGTTTGACGTTTACCAGTGGATCAGGATGATTTGAATATGCTAGTAATGTAGTTTCATTACTATAGAAATGTTTTATCATATTTTATCCTTTTCATAACAATTTCTGAAACATTCGAAATCGTATATAGTATTTCGTGAATCATCAAAGTAATGAATGCCACTGATTAAACATGGGACTCAACTATTAATTGATTGTAAAACTTCGAGAACAAAGTGTACGCTTTGTGCATATGGATATTGTTGGGGATTTGACTTCGCCAGAAAACTTTATGCCAAAAAACTTAAAGTTGACTTCGTCGGTAAACTTTATTCCAAAACTTTAAAAGTTGACTTCATCAGAAAACTTTATTCTAAACTTTAAAGTTGACTTCGTCAGAAAACTTTGGAGATGGAAAAGATTTTCTATACTTAACAAAGTTTCCGTGTAGGAAACAGCGAAGATGAAATTTTGACTTCGCAGAAAAGAATTTGGCTTCACCAAAGAAATAGGAGATTAAAAAGCAAAGTGGAAATTACCACTTCGCCCCTCTTCTCTTTAGTACAAATGTATAAAAGAGCCTAAGGGCAAAAATGTCATTTTATAAAATACGAAGCCAGAGCCCCTATAAATACCCCTTCTGGTACATACGAAAGGATCGTGGAATGAATACATACGCAAGCAAGTTTTCGTTTCCAACTTTATGTCTGAGTGATTTATCACCCAACAGATATGCATACTTCAAAAATATCATGACGTTACACAACCAGCCCGCTCCTTCTTACCTCCTGCACGGGAAGGAAAGAGATAGGCCCTAGGTGGAGGCGTGGCGACGGCGAGGCCCTAGGAGCAAGGGCGGCTGTGGCGTTTTCCGTAGACCCTATGGGGCGGCTATGTATTCATTCACAATCACAGTCATTGCCATATGGTGAGATAAACCCGGCCTTTTCATGGTTTGGAGAGCTGCATGACTCACTCGGTATATGTGGCCCAAGGATCTAAATGCGTTGGCATCCTACACAACCATTTTTGATCTCTCTCCAAATGATCACTCATTAATTATCTCCCCAGCTCTGGTTGAGTATTAGATTCGGCTTCACATTATGAGAGTGGAAGAAATATCTCAGGAAATTATGTGCTAATAAAGACACTTAGCCTGTCGCGATTTGCAACCAGGTCAAGTCAAGCTGTAGTAGAAGCTACGTAGCTATTTCCTTGGTACGATCTCGTCTACGATCAAATCAAATTAATACTGATTAACTTGACCTTATTGTAGACGAGATCGTACCTTGGTAGAAGCCATGTGTATTTGCCTCAAGACTATCAACCACAGCCGTTGCCCCGCGACTAGAAAAATATCTACAGATCATTCGCTCTCCGCCGCGCAAAAATTCAACCCGTAGTCACGCGTTTAATTCCCGTTGCCAACTTGCTCACAAAGAACCGATGTGGACATGAGCGAGATAGTCATGCAGCTCCACTGTAGGTTATATGAAACCTTGACAACCGATGAACCCGGTACACGACATAAAGCGTTTTTTTTTAAAACGAACCAGGCAGGAGAGCTGCCGATTATATTAAAAAGAAGAAGAGCACAAAGTAGGCACAACGATACAACATAGAACCACCACCATGCCGAAACAACAACTCAACAAAAGAAAACTCTGGTCGGTCGGATTGGGACATCGACACGAGCCACACACACTTGCCGGTCGGATTGGGACATCGACAGCGACCTACGCTGCCACACAACACTACCCCCTAGGACAAAACAGCAGAAAAGAAGCCAAACCGCGGCACCACCAAAACATCCACGCTTTCGTAGTCGCCGAAACCTCGGGAGTGACCTTGCATCGATAGAGGAAATGAAGGAAACAGACACCACCTCGCCAAGAAGGCCACCGCCATGCAGGACCCTTCGCCTCAGTGCCGCTGCAACATCACACTCCACCCGACGGAGTGAAAACGCCGAATCCAGGCCTCTTCAACACAACGCGCGGGGGCCTCGCCACATCCGCCGTTGGACACCACTCTCTCAACACCTCGAAGAGGAACACCTGCCCGGATCCGTTTCTTAAGTCGCTGTCCGGGTGGTGAGCAATGATGCCCTGCTCCCACGAACTCTATCAAACCGCCAAGTCGCTGCCGCAGACCGACCTCGCCTCATTGCTTCGCCCTCGCACCTAGCAACCGCCGTCAAAGCAGCAAGCCAAGGAAGTCGCCTGCGCCGTCTTCCGACGTTGTACCGCACCGGATGGCTCCAACCTAGCTGAGCAATCCGCTGTGGTCCGCTGCAAGCCTAGTCGTCGCATGATGCCGTTGCCGCAAGCGCCGTCCTCCGACGCTATCCCACGCCGCACTGACCGTTGCCAGGCAAGGTCAGCCGCCGTGATCCGCTGCAAGCAGCCAGCCGGCAATCATATGACAACCCCAGACCGCCACCAAGATAGCGCTCGCCGCCGCGTGGGCTCGGCAACCCCCTTCCAGCTCGCCCCGCAGCGGTATTGCCGACACCGGCAAAGCCGCCGTGGAGTGGACCGACAATGCCGTAGGGCCCCGTGCAGCAGGGTTGTGGCTCCAAAATGACACCCCCAGCAGGGAGAACGACGTCCAGGGACGCCGCTGTCATCCACCTGCAAGACACCGGTGAGGGCTTTCGCCCGGAGCGACTCAACCCATGCTGCACGTGCACAGCCATGACAGCTCTTCCGGGCGACGCCACCGCCGCGCCACCACGCTCCACGCCGCT
>DXKC01000382.1:0-10784 GCA_031170775.1 Cymbopogon citratus
AGTAACAGCGCAAGGAAACAAGCTCGGCACGTTTTAGAATTGGCACACGGCACTCTTCTATCTACCAATAAAAGCAGAAAAAGACTAGTGCAAGACTCCATGGGCAACCTGAGCCTCGAGCTGAGATTTCTTGTCTTGGAGAAAATCAAATCAAATGGTGTGCTGCGCTATATTTTATTTAATTTATTACTGCGCTTTTGCAATCAGGTTGGTTGACAACAGACCAGCAAAGAGGTGCGCTTCGGCCCTGGATGCCGTCCTTCTGCCGGCGGCCGAACAGCACCAAGAACCCCTCGCGGTTGCTCGGCGTGCGCGGTGGAGCCACGCCGGCATGCGGCAGTTCGTCAAGACCTGCACACGCAGCGGCGACGCAAAAGGAACGACAATGACTGATCATCAGAGGATGCGATCGAGCAACTGAGATGAGTCAATCGGAGCGGATCGTGCTCGTACCGTCAACGGCTCGCCGGCGACGAAGGTGATGTTGCTGCCAGCCGGTGTCGGAAGGAACAGCCAGATGCTGTGGCCCCCACAGCAAGCCAAAGTGCGCGCCGATGCTCTCCGGCCAGGCGCCGAGGCTGACCATTGTCTCCTCCATCGATCTCCTCTCCAGCTCCATCATCTTCTTGGCGAACGACACGATCGTCTTGCGGGGCGTCGGCAGACTTTGTGGAGTCTGGTTTTGCACAAATTCTCATCTCATCGCTTCCTAGTTCTCTGTATTCTTTTTTTTTTCAGTTAATGCAACAAATTAAAATGAATTACTTAAGTTGTTCCCCATAAAAAAAAAGTGTAGATTAAAATGCAGGACACCAAGCGGCCGAGCTACATGTGAGGCCAGAGAGCCAAGCCAACCACGTGGCGGGGGTACTTGGCTTATAGTTATAGGTACTCATCACCATGCCACCTCAGCTCTTAATCAGCAAGATCCGGAAATAATTAATTCAAATAGCTTTTGTAAATCAAAGCCAAAAGAATAATATTCGCCAAGTAGAATAACTTCTAATGTTGGCAACACATATGCTACATTAGCTCTGAATTTCTAATTCTCTCAAAAGGGGAGGATCTTCTTAATAAATAGGCAACCGATCACCTGCAAATCAACTTCTCGTGCAAACCAAATACGGAGAGAGGTGGGAGAGAGATTTGCAAAAGTGTGATCAGGACTGGGCAGTTAAGTGCAAAATTACATTTTTGCAAATCCCCCTCCCACTCTCCTCCGCAGTTGGTTTGCACGGAGAGGTTGATTTGTACTTGATCTGTTGCCTAATAAATATTGAACATGTTTACAACCTTCTACCTGTTGCGCATACCTAACATAGATGTCAAATATTGATCTAAGTTTACTTCTGATAAAGTTTAGATTCCAAATAACTTGGTGGATACTTCCCTACAACTAATAATTCAACGAAATCCATGTAATTTGACAAGTCCCAATCCACAACCATATCGAAACTAAAACATTTGACATTCCTTCTACCCTTTTTTACGATTGCTAAGCAAACTGTTTTTTAGAAACATCGAGACTCTATGTAGTACTCCATTCATTTTTACATAAAAAAGAGAGTCACTCCATTTCATTTTTAGCCACACGCACATGTCTCTTAATATATAACAAACCCTACATTTTTTTGAGAAATTAGATTAAGATATTATTTTATAAATTTGTAGGAGACCTTTTTTTTTAGGGGAGCAATTTGTAGGATTCCTAATGGGATGTGTTTGGTTTGTGACCTTGGGAAGCTAGAACAAAATTTGCTGGCCCATGAAAATTGACCAATTGAAATTTGTCCCCCGACGCAGAGCGAGCTCCGCGCCGGCAACAATTTGACGCGTGACCGGCCCACCCGCTCGGGGGGCAAATTCTGACCCCCACTCTAGAGGGAGGCGGAACTTCGATATTCCACGCGTCGTTCGCGGGCTCCCCCCGAACCGTCCTCCGCCGCCGCCACCGCCGCCGCCGCCCAACCACACGTCTTCCAAAATCCGAGCTCCAGGCGCCGTCGCCACGCCGGGACACCTCACTTTCCGCCTCCTCCCAGTCCCATACGGGTGCTGATCTAGCCCCTAGCCATGCCCCTCGTCGCCGGGAAGGAGGGGGAGGAGAATGCCAGGCGGCGGCGATTGTCCGAGTCGCACGCAGACGAGCCCGCTGCTGCTGTGCCATGCCGGGGCCGCAAGCGGGGTAAGTGGGCGAGCTCGTCGACCACTGCCGCCGCAGCGCCGCCCAGCCGGATGGCAACCCGTTTGTCCTCGTCGAGCTCGAGGATTGCGTCCCAGGGGAGGATGACAAGGAGTGCTCATGTGGGCGTGCAGAAGCAAAGGGGGGAAGCCGATGAGGGCTGTGATGAAGGGGAGGTTAGAGAGATGGAGAATAGCAATTTGGCGCAGGATGCAGAGGAGGAAGCGGAGGAGACCTCCTCGTCCTCTGCACCAAGTTCTCCTCTCTGCCAGCCATACATTCAGCGTGAAGTTCTTCAGACTGATTCCAGTGGCGAGTCCATCTACAAGCCTATCGACCGAGAAACATTCGAAGCATACGAACAGAGTGACTCCAAATTCCAAGAGAAACAAGGTTTGCCGAACCAGCCTCTTATGATTTCTCATGTTTTATTTGCTGTAGAATGTTTGTCTTGTGTATTCTGATGTCGTTGTTATCTTCTTTTAGCTCGCCAAATGAAACTGCCCACACTTCAATTGATCATGCTTAACCCTTACCTTGGTGAATCTGCTTCACGGGCTGCTGTTCACGCTGGAAAATTTGTGTTTGCCCTCTCATCTTCAACCGGTATTCATTCTATTGCATCTTATTTAGGAGATCTGCCGAGCTCATTGCTGATTTGAGTGATTTCTATATTCTGAATATGTACATCATACAACGTACTTGCAGGTGATACGCCATTAGCACAATGTACTGGTATCTTGGTTGATTGGAATCCGGAAAATGACGGCACTGGCATTATACTCACATCTGCAAATCTGATACGCTCAAAACGCCCTTCCTTGGATCGCTGGTTGTGCAAAGATGAGTATGCGATTACTGCCAAGGTTAGTTGTTGAAAACTGTAATAAATAGCAGATATCCCCGTGCTTCGCACGGGGCAGCAAGTTGGAATTATGTCACATCATAGGATCTTAGATGAAAAAAAAGAATGGTAGAATTAGTTTGAGATTTATTCTCATTTGAGACCTTAGGATAATGGTAGCACAGTATAGGGACTGCAATTTAGATAATTTAATCTCCTAAAGCTAAAGAAGCAACAGACCATGTAATATTCTATCATCATTACACAGGATGACTTCAAAATTGTTGGAGAAGTACAAAGGTTCTGGTTTCGTTCTTGCACTGCATAAATGATAGAGGCGAGCAGCAGAGATACATATGTAGGGCACGTAGAGCTGACAACCATGTATGAAATGTGCAGGTTAGTAAGCCACCTGAGCACCTGCAGATCAATTGAAAAGGGAACAACTATTTTTGTGAGCATACAGGATGTAGGTATGAAAAGAAGAGATTAGAAGTTAATTTTTGGTTCCCCATATTGCTTCCTGAGCGCCCTGTACGATGGCCATATGCATTTCTTTGCCGGAAGAAGTCCTGAGGCTAACATAATAGAAGAAAGGTCAATGTGAACCGAACATCCTAATCAATTCATGCATATATATTCTCCAAAAATGGAAAATTTATCTGTGAACCTGAATACGGCACCCAGAAACATTTGAAAATGAGAGATGAAAATAGTGTACCTGATGATATCGTATAAGAATTTATGCGAATAACATCACTCAGTAAGGCAATTCCTGCAGTGAATATGATAGGATAACATGAAGGGCTTACTGTCCCATATAGCGATTTTTTTTAAAAAAAATTACTGTAGGTTTCTATGCTTTTTGTTTGCTTCTTTCAACATATATAGGACTCCTTGTCACATGTAGATAAGTGCATCTTCATCAGGAAACAATTGTAGAGGCAAATCATCGAACACATGGTCTGCGTCATCCATTAGTGAGGGATTCAGGGGCCAAGCTACTACAAAAATTACCGTGGTGCACAACATTAACAACAGTGTAGAAATATGATTACTTTCAACTGATTTATATGGTGAAAATAAGCTACTTAATAGTAATTTTTTTTGCCTGGTGCCCGTGCACGGCTTCGCCACTGGAGGGATTTGTTAGTAGAAGATGGGTTCAGATAGATGGAAGGCGTCGTGGGGAGGCACCGTATGTACTAACACAGGAAGTGTGAAAATAAAATGAGGAAATAGAAGAGCAAACGTGCTACCGCGGAGGAAACCTGCACCTGTCTTGCAGGAGGGCTGTGGGCACCGGAGAGCTGCTGCGTCACGGGACGGGAGAGCATGAGATGTTGTGGCTGGCTCGCCCCGTCGGCGTCCTGACGAGTAGCAGCGACAGCGTGGCGACGTGGTCCTCGTAATTAGCCGGACGCGGAGCGGAGCGCCGAGGCGCCCAACGGGATGCGGAGCGGTTGGCGGCGTGAGTAGGCGGTGGAGGTTCTGGCCGTGGTGGTGAGGACGTGGGAGGGCTGGCTGATGCTGTGGCGGCTGCGGCGAGAATGCGAGAGCCGAGAGGGTTGAGAGGGAGGTGTGGAGGCGGCAGCGAATGGGAGCCTGCAGGAGATTCCAGACTCCAGGACGCAGATGGTTTGGCTGGGTCTGGTAGGCGGGAGACGTGGACGGCCGTGGTGCTGAGGCAGGTATCGGACGGTGCAACGATGGTTACTATGCGTACAACAGTGCTTTGTGAGAGGAGGTACAGTGGATCTGCATTGATCTGTGAGGGAGGGGCCATCCACAACTTTAGGAGTACAATATAGATTTGTCTGCCCCCCTCCCCCAGTGCGACTTCATTGCTTACTCATCAATGATTCAATGGTCAGAATGACCAGTAGGCTTATTTTTGTAGGGAGTCAGGACTTAGTGGTTTTAAAGTAGGGAGTCAATACTTAGTGGTTTTAATGTAGGGAGTCAAGACTTAGTTGTTATAATAATGTACTGGCACCCATATCAGTTCATGTGCTTAAGCGGTTGAATTATTGCTCAGAGTTTGGTTGAACCATTTGATTACTACTGTTGTCATATATACGGTGCTCATCTTTTTGTGAATTGTTTTGCTACAATTTGACATTGATATACATGGGGTATCAGGTTTGGTTTTAATTGACATTCAAATCATTCATATGCTATTACTATTTAATCATTCAGCTTGTTTTTATGCCTGTACCATGGATAATAAACTCATGCTAATAACTGCTCAAAGTTTGAGAGTTTCATTTCTATGTACATTTGCAATTGACAAGGGATCAGTTACTTGTAAGTTATGTATTCATCTGTTTTTATGTGAATTTTGAGTTGCGAAAACTGTTACAACCCTGGTTGTTGTATATATAAGTGGATTTACAGTTTGCAATCATTTTCTGTGAAGTAGTAGCACATTTACTTGTGTTTAATCTAAGTTTAGTTGATCGTGTCTTTGATTTGCTAATTAACCCCCATGTCTTGCAAACATGGCTAGCTACAAATGAATTTGTCTCTCATCTGAGCTTTTATTAAAATGTCCAGCATTATTTTTCCCATAAAGACTGTTACTTGTGCCATATTTCTTCACTCTCTAAACCTGATTGTTTTACTGTCTCAGGTCAATGTTCATTTTCTGGATAAGACCAGTGAAGAGTGCAATCTGCTGTACCTCCAAAAGCATTACAATATTGCACTATTTGCTACTAAAATGAAGGGTCCTGTTGTGCTAGCTTCGTTTATAGATAATAATGTAAACTGTGGTCAAAGCGTCTTGTTGCTTGGAAGGGATGAGAAAGAAAATATAAGGATTATCTCTGGTCAAGTTCAACATTTGAATCCAAACCTGTATGAACGACATCATTTCATGCACATGTGTTGCGCAGATGCTGTCCCAAATGTACAAAAACATACCATATCATTATGTTACTTCTGTTATCTTGTCCTTATTTCTTTTTCCTGTTGCCATTGTAGTTTTTGTTCTCATAAATTCAAAAATTTATAATGTTGCAGTGCGTTGCTGGAGGGCCAGTTATTGATTTTGATTCAAAAATTTTGGGTATATCCGAGGCTAACATGAAAGGCTCATTTGTTCCCTCTTCTATTGTATTGAAGTGGTTGCATTTATGGAAGAATTATGGGTATGTTTTCCTTTTTTTTTTTGGTAGTGTTAATTTCATTCATTGTAATCTGTTCTCTAATCTCTATTTTTTCACATGTTGAATTGTGACAGAAATACATAACTAGAAATGTTACTTGCTATGCTAATTTCTTCTTCATTCTGATACCTGTCTCCACAAATATTTCAGTCCTTGTTTATCAACTCTATCTAATCTTAATCATAGTGAGCATATGTGCTGAAATTGCTAAAGAACATGTAACAAATAACATGCTAATGAAACTAGTAATTGAACCATGAAAGGGACCTAGCTGGGTGAAACAATAGGACCAAGATTGCAAAATACAGTAAGCTTTATGAGATAAAGTGGAGGATAATTTGTCTTTAACTATGGCATTTGAAAAACTTGCTGCTCAGTGGAATTTTCAGCAAAAAAACTTGCTGCTCAGTGGAATTTTCAGCAAAATTTGTTGGCTTCTAATTTCTAACAATCCATTTAGTCTATCTGTCATGTCTGACCAGCTTACCCTTAACTTGGGCAAACGTGCAAAACTTAAAAAATAGGGGCAAACAAGCAATTGGCATCCATAATAGGGGCAGTTGCACAAATGTCGCTTCATCCTTATTCATTTGTCTGCTCTGTGACTACCATCTTTGAGAATAAAAAAAACATCCCTCTCATTGCCAATTAAATCCCCTCAATCTTTTGCTTAGTCCCAGTTGCACCACTGCATTTCAAAACAGAAATACATATCCTAATCACAAGAACCACAATGTATGTTTCAGACTACAGAATCAAAATTTGGCGATGCATGTTTCTAGTAATATAAATATAATTATATTGTTGCAAGGTCCTGTCCTTTGCTCTTTAAGGAGGCATTTTCGCCTGCAAGCTCGACATTCATAGGTGGTGTTAGGGTGGCATCAGGATAAGGCAGGGTGGTACCTTAGGCACTTCGACCCCTGAATTTCCATTTATACCCTTACCCAGGGACTCAATTTAGAACAAATACACTAGATGAAAAAGTGTATAAACTAGTTCCATGTTGTACTGATGCATTTTTTAGGAAAAACAGGTATAACTATAGTGTAATATTTGTGCTTGACTGGTAAATGACAAAAGAAAATGACCACATTGCAATGAGTTGAGTGACAAAAGAAAATGTCTATTTACTTGTCTGTCACTGTTTAAATTTTTTTGAATGTTTGGTATAGGCGCATTCCACGACCCCATCTCCAGTTGAAGCTTTGCGCCATTCAATTCCTAGACCCAGCTCAAATTGAGAAGATATTGTATGAATGTGGCATTGATAAGGGTCTAATTGTCCAAGAGGTGTCTTATGGATCTATGGCTGAAAAGAAGGGAATTAGAGTGGGCGATATTGTTGAAAGTTTTAATGGAGAATGTGTTACAAACCCAATTCAGGTGTGTTGTAGGTTTTATTGATTTTTTACAAAATATGATGATATTTTTTTTTTTGCTTTTATGACATTCTGTATTTTTTTTTCATTCTGCTTAATATTAGCTGGAAATGATGTTGCTGCATTTGTCTCAACAACACCTTGAAGGAAGAAACAGTGATGATTCTAAGGATGTTGAGGTATAATACTTTTAATTGTGTCATCCTTTTAATGTATGCTTCGCACACTATATATTATAGTATAGTACAATACATTGTTTATTTTTCAGCTTGGCCTATATCACATACGCAGATCTAAGCGAAGGACAATCAAGATGACAGTGATGTTAACTGATGAGGGAGAATATGTTGCTAGAGGTAATACGCATTTTCTTAAATTCGAATCCTCATGCAAATACATAAGTGGTGATAACCTTTGTTTCTCAAACACACGCACACACCTCAAATAACTACCTCAAATAAACACATAAAAGCCATGAGGCAGTAATAAAAAAATGTGAGGCCCTTTTCGAAGGTGCTAGGCCTAGCACAGAGGTGCTGCTCTTATGGTGCATGGTGGGACCTTCAGCCTTAAATGAGTTCATTGCTAGGTCCTTGGTCTTGGATACCTAGGTTTCTGGGCAATGTCGTCGAGCTTGCGCTGTGTGCAATGATATTTTGTTAGACATATTTCCATACTTTGTTATTTATTATTATTTATTATTTTAAAATTAGTTTTTCCTATAATTGTTCAATATTTTCCTTCATTATTATAATGTTTATTCTTTTCTAGGTCGTGTTGGCATTCCAGCTTCTGATGGAGAAAGGACATCTGCTTAGGTGTGCAACTCATCTAAGCTGCTATAGGTATGATATCTTATATGTGAATGCGATTGTTGATGGCATGTGATGTGAGTGCCAATTTTATTCGTGGTCATATTTTTTGTCATTACGTCCATGGATATTTGTTTTTGCCCAGTCATAACCCCCACAATTTTTTTATGCTACAACTACAATTATTTCACGTTATCTCAGCAGGAAAGATTTTCTGATTTCTTTTCCAGGATAAAAGCTCAAAGTGGTGGCAAGAGACGCTGTTCCTTGGAAGTTTGTAAACGCCTCTGGCTAAGTCTGAAGCAGTGAAGACGTGTGAACATATATGCAGTATATTCTATTTGCTATTTGCTATCATATATCCTGGATGATCACGCTAATCTTGTTGATCAGGAGCATGTTGCTGTTTGTTAGCTATAGGAGTAAAATAAACTGTTGATTGTGTTATACTAAACAAAGATAAAAGCACATATGAAGAATCTTTTATATCATCGATGCTCCTCGTTGCAACACTAATTTCTGCAGCGTCGTGCGCTCGCATCTTTTATTGGAAAATCTATACTTAACCCCCTAAACTATTGACCGGTGTTCAACTTTCACCCTGAACTATAAAACCGGTTGATTTACACATTAAACTTTGGCAAACCGTGCAGAACACCCCCGGGGGCTGTTTTGCAGGGCTGATTTGCCCAGTTGGAGTCCAGCGTGGCATTGGATGGAAACGGTGACGCAGTGGAGGCGTAGCCAGGCTTCTTGCGTGGAAAGGGTGATGGGCCCCAGATGTCAGCAAAGCTCCCAGCTAAAATACGCCTTCTCCCCTGTCTCTTCCCCTGCCTCGCTCTGCTCGCAGCTCCCTCATCGGCGACACCTAGGGTTCAGGCTATTCCACAGGCGCCGCTGATGTTGTTCTCAAGCGGCCGTTTGTCGGATCCCGGCTGTTCCTATGTCTGCGTCGAGCTCGCATTCGTCCCGTTGGTCGGCATTGAGCAGCCATGGTGGCAGTGGCGGCTGCAATAGGCAGGGTTCACCGATGTCGTACCGCATTGCTCCTCTTGCGTACGAGCCCGAAGTGAAATGCAGCGGCTGCAAGGTGAAGGCTCCGAGTTAGGGGAGGCTGGAGTCCATAATGTTGAAGGGGTTGTGTATACAATGGAACGACAAGATAAGTATTTTCATTATTTTCCAAGTAATTAAATCTTTTAGCATCAAATAATCTTGCTCTTGCATTGCATCCAAGCAAATTAGATAGGTTGTATTTAAGTTTTTACATGTGGTACCTATTGTTTGCTTGGTTGGTCGTGTTTTCATCGATCACAAAAACTGGAGAGGAGTATGTAAGGAAAATGGACCTTGTGGGCCACTGAGTTGAATTTTGGTGTTTGTGAAAATGCTATATTAATTGACATGAATATAAAATCATAAATAAAAAGTAAAGCATTTAAAATTAATATTATAAGATATATCATTGTCAATTAAACTTAACCTTTATATATCACTAATTATAATATTGAAATTATCATAAAAATAGTTTTTATTGGTTTTAAGTTATCCTAAATATAGATTAAAACCATAAATTAAACTTAACCTTTATTATTAGTCATATTATCCATAAAGATGATTTTAAATAGTTTAGACAATTTGTATTAAATATATTATCAATTTCGTTATTAATTAGTCATAAATCTAAAATTTTTATTGTGCTTTGTTCTTTATGGATTCGGATAATGTCGGATATTTCATTTTTTTAATTTGCAAAAAATCATAAGAAATGGATTCAAATACATCTATTTGGCATCTCTATTTGAATCAGACAGGTATCCTTATTAAAAATACAACAAATATGAATATAGGATCTTTTAGAATTTTAGACATGTATTAATAACAATCTCAGATGCATGGATGGTAGGCAGGCCAACAAAAGTCACAAACAAGCTCTAACCTCATTTATGTTGGCATTCTTTGACTCTACCGGCGTTTGTGCTTCACCATATTGGAAGCTCAAGCCTGTGATAGTTATTTTCTTTGAGGCAAATAGAGAGTGGAAGGGATCACGTCGTCTAAGAGGGAGAGGATGAATTCGGCAACTATAACATCATCTAATTCTCACCTAGTCAAAACCTAACCAGTAATAATATAGTATCTAGCTAAGGTTTTGATAGGTGTATCGTTATCTGTGTGCCACAAAAGAGTTATGCGTCTCACCACTCTTAAGCTTTCGCATTTATATTATCCTTAAGATAGGGGTGGTATTTATAAACCCCAAGTCCAAAACTTGTCGTTGCCAAAAGCTACAACATTATTCTGCATATAGACAGGAGGTCCAATGCACTTTATTGTTATTACCGTTTTCCTGCGAGCATCAGAGTTTGCTTCAGAGTGGTTTGGTGGTTTTAT
>DXKC01000383.1:0-16170 GCA_031170775.1 Cymbopogon citratus
TTTTCAAATGCAGTATGTCAGAAAAGCTTTGGTTATTACTCGGGTTGGAGACTGAAAGAATTCAGTTAGCTTCAATTTGTTCAGCAAAGGAGGCAGCTGAATGGATCTTGAAAAACGGTGAACAAAAGAAGATATTGATGGTTATAGCTTTATGGTATATTTGGTCAGAGAGGAATATAATCAGAGAGGAGGGGAAGAGAAGAACACCGGAGCTCTTGGCCAGTTGTGTGGAATTATATGCAAAGGAGAACTCAGTTACTGTAGCTCATCCGACAAGAGTACAAGACCGACAACAGCAACATTGGAAGAAACCTACAATAGGAGTTCTGAAACTGAATTGTGAATAGGAGTTCTGAAACTGAATTGTGATGCTTCGTTTTATAATGAAATAGGGGCTGGCGGCTGGGGTACGGTAATCCGTGATTCAGACGGGGATGTGGTAGTTGCAGTGCGAGGAAGGATTGATCATCTTCTTAGTGCATTCCAGGCTGAACTGATTGCTTGTTGGAAACTGATGCAAAGGAGGTTGTGTTGGCAATCAATTCAAGGAGGTATAGTGACTCAGTATGCGGCCATCGCATTGATGAAGTTAAATCATTAGTGACTTCAAATTTAATTGATTTTGAGTGTGTCTTTGTTCCTAGAGAATGTAATAGGGTTGCTCATGAGTTAGCTGGTTTGGAGTTTCTTTGTAATGAGGGTGATGAAGTCATAAGGGACTACATACCCGAATATGTTTCAGTTATGGTGGCTAACGATTTGTTAGCAACTAAGTAATGGATATCCTAAAGTTTCAAAAAAAAGTTAGTATATTTTATTATTTTAATATTGATATTTGTAGCCACCATGTTTTTAGCTACATTAATAATAGAAAAAAATTGTGACGTGTTTAAAAAAAATCATGACGTTGCCACACATAATTGGTTAATATAAAATATTAGATGGGCCTGGGTATCACGTTCACTTACTTAGTATATTTTATTAATTTAATAGAGATATTTTGAGCCATCATGTTTTTAGCTACATTAATAAAGTTATTTTTTAAAAAAGAAAGTGCAAACATTTGGTAATAAAGATACAAGAAAAAATTGATCCAGCTTATATATGATTATTCATATATAAGTTAATCTAAATTATTGGATTGGTGAACCAATCACGTTCACCAGGTTAATATATCAATATACATTCATGATTTGTTAAAAATCCTCATTGAATTCATGTTACAATAAAAATAACTAGAAAATCTCATATTAAACATAGAGATATGCTGGGCAATAAATCAAAAACTCTAGCCATCTATAACCACTGGATTTGTTTTATTTTGTAAAAAATGACCCACCTATAACATTATACAAAATATTTTCTAAAGAAAAACAAAAACTTTAGCTTTACAAGAAAAATCTTGGACAACATTAATTACAAACATTCTTTACACAGGTGGTTAATACAAAGTATAAAATAAAATATTAGATTGTCCACGTTTAGTTGGTTAGTGTATTTATTACTGAAGTGCTACGGGAAATATATATCAAAAACCAAGAGCAAGCAATTTTATCAAGCATTAAGAAATACATTTCTATTTCTCTGGTCTACCATGTGATCATGTTCTTTGCCATGTAATTTTTATGAAGTATTTCTATATAAAAAAGGTATATTAATATCATCATCATTATAGTGTATCAATTTACTTCTGCGACAATCAGCAAGCTTTAAGTGAAATTAAAGCCAACAAGGGAACTTAAAATCAAATTGAATAAGGCTCGCCGGAGTATGGGATGCAATCTTGCTCGGTAGCAGTGAACAAATAATTCTCAATATGATTCTTATTGTTTACTATATTACTATTACTCATTAGAGGCTCCACTAAAGGCATCACGTTAACTTTCACCAGATGCGCTAGAAAAATATTATTAGATTACTTCCGGTGTAGATGCTAAAAATGGTAATAAAAAACTAAGGAATACATGATCCAATGTGTATGAAATTTTATTACAGTTCAAGCATAAAACAATTAGCCCTCCATAAAAATTTCACCATAACTAGACCACACAAGCTGCAGCTATGAATTATTTCAATTAATTTATAGAAAAGGGATAGATCTAAAGCTGCAACAAAAAACATTGTACTAAATTAGACAATATTATATGTTTACTGTATAGATCTACTCATGTGTAAAAGTCCAATAAAACTGGATTTCTATTTTATGATTTTTATACGATTTACTATGAATTTATCATATATTCATTCAAAATAAGGTTGTTGGGAGAAAAAGGAGGAAGAGGAGCAGAAGCTGCGTGCTGCATGCATGCAGCCGAGGCCATGGCACTCATAAGAATGAATGGCTTAACTGATGGGCTAGGTCGTATTAGCTTGTTTGCCATGGCTGCTAGCTCCATATATGGTTATATACTAGAGTAAAAATTTCATACTCATTGGATTATGTATAACTTAGTGATAGATTTATTTAGATTTAACAAGCATAAATATAAATAAATTTATAACTAAGTTAAAAATGATCCAATATGTATGAAATTTTTATTACAGTTCAAACATAAAACAATTAGCTGTCCATAAAAATTTCACAATGGACCACAAAAGCTGCAGCTACATATTATTCAACTAATTTATAAAAAAAATATAGATCTAAAGCAACAATAAAAACTTTGTATTACATCAGGCCATATTATAAGTTCACTAATCCATTCATATGGAATCCAACAAAATTGTATTTTCTGTTTTATGAATTTTCACGATTTACTATGATGATTTTCAAATATTTAGACAAAATAAAAAAAAGATAAAGATAAAGTCGCCATCCAAGCCGTTCATAACCAGGCCAGAGATGTAATATGAATGGTTTCAAAAAGTTGTGGGATATGTTTTGCCATGTTTTAGAGTTCAAGGTTGAAAAGTGGACTTTCGTGGAAGTTGAGGAACCAAAAATAGATTTTTTTCTTTTAAAAAATTAGAATAATTTTGTCGTGTCGCATGTATTAGGTGGCTGTTGATTGAACCGTCTAAAAAAAAAGCCATTTCAAGAAATCATATTTTATAGCAGTGTACCGTGATTAGTGCGGCGACATTATTACCTGTCGAGCTTATCTCAAAGTGTGGTAGAATTTAATACCCAACATAATGCGCACTCCAATATTCGAGAAGATCAGGTGGTGCCAGGGGCATACACATATGTACGGAGTAGTACCCAACTTATATATTCAATGATTGAATGAATATAAAATAAATCGGCGAATATTGAGATTTTTTGTTCATAGCCATCTCGTTACTGGTTCCGTGCCAAGTCAAAATATTTATATCGGACAAATAATAGAATTTTTCAGGGAAAAAAACTAACGAACTATTCAATCGCCAATAATAACACTAATGATGTGACTTGCTCCCACTAATGGAGTGCGTGTTTTAATTTAGAGAGACATCATTAGTGTTATTATTGGCGTCTAATGATGTGACTCACTTGGCCAGAGAATAATGTGGAGCGTCTCACCGTCAGTGCCCAGCTTTTACATCGCTTTGGAAACGAAAGAAGATGCGGTGGGCGGAGTTGATTTGCTGGTCTTGGTAATGGGAATTTCTTATACTACCTGCCAAATCAGCGTGACAGCGAGTACATGATTTGCCCGGGTGTGGTGATGTGAATTTCCCAACCCAAATTTTTTCAACCTATCCCATGTAATATTGTGCAGAGTATTTAAATGTAGACAAATTAAACCTAATTAGTTCATGATTTAACAATAAAGTGCTACAGTAACATTTGTGCTAATGACAAATTAATTAGTCTTAATAAATTCATTCATCTCACAATTTACTCTTTTCTTATCATAAGCAAGACTCACTGGTAGTTCCAAAGAGAGGAGAAAGTGACCAAGGCTGATGAAGACCATGACTGACATGACATTGCACCAAAAATGCAACAAACAAGCAATATCCAAAGAAAGGTGAAAGAGCTACGGATATTATCCGACCGTGTTCGAGGCCGAATTCGTTGAGAGTGGTTTTTAATCCGTCCGTATCCGAGCCTAGGTACCCAACATCTGATACCGTATCCGTATCCGTATCCGAATATTCAAATCGCATATTTATGATGTTGATATCCAATTGTTTGCTATTCGACATGGTTGATTCTATCCGTATTCGAATTCGAATCCATACAGAAATATGAAAACAAATATGACATTGATGATATCCGTTTGTATCTGATCCGTTTTCATCTAGAAGAGCTAGCATGCTCTAGACCGAATTAGATAGCATTGCAGGACTCCGCTCAGGCCGTGCACTTTTGCATTGGGCTTCTTGTGTCGAAGTCGCAGGCAGGAACCTGTTGCCGGGTGCTTCATCAACAGCATCCTGTTCCTCGTGATGCCGGGACGCTGAGCCGCATGCGGGTGCACACGGAAACAGGCCGTGAAGTTGCTCCAGGGACTATCTCGTTTGATGGAAAAAAACATATAGGTGCCCAGCAGTAGAAATCGCATATTTATGAAGTTGATATCCAATAGTATGCTATTCGATCTGGTAGATTCTATCCGTATTCGGATCCGAATCTAGACAGAAATATGAAACAAATATGACGTTGATGACATCCGTTCGTATCCGATCCGTTTTCATCGAGAAGAGCTAGCATGCTCCAAACCGAATTAGATAGCATAGCAGGACTCCGCTCAGGCCATGCACTCTTGCATTGGGTTCTAGTGCCGAAGTCGCCGGCAGGAAACTGTTGCCGGGTGCTTCATCAACGGCATCCTGTTCCTCGTGATGCTGGGACGCTGAGCCGCAAGCGGGTGCACACGGAAACTGGCCATGAAGTTGCTCCAGCGACTATCTCGTTTGATGGGAAAAACATATAGGTGCCCAGCAGTAGAAACTAATTTCGCCAAGTTCAGCGATTTTCGGATTTGATGCCCAAACTAAGTTTAAAGAGGTAATGAAATGTGTCGGAAATCTGAACAAAAACGATGAATTTTTTTAACAAAATCAGCAAAAAACCATCCAAATTAATTGAATTAATAGACCAAAACAGTTTTTCCTTAACTTTTGTTTACGAAATCACAGCCAACCTCAATTACTGCTTCAAGTCTGCATTGTTTGTTTCAGAAAATTCAGTCTGATCCACTTGTGCATTATTGAATCGATGAAAACAACACGGACGAGAGGGCCAATAATTAAGTCTATATCGAGCCTATTGGGCCAAAAAAGAGTTTAAAACGGGCCGAAATTCAGATTGTGTCAGGAAAAAAAAAACTAACGAACTGCTCGATCGCCAATGGCACCACTGAATGACTGAAAGAAAGGGATCAGGTTTGGATCATTCGGAGACCAAATTGTTTTTTATTATTTTTTTTCTGATAAACAAAGGCCAAACTTTCTTTTTAGAAAATGCATATGGCTGTTCATTATTCCAAGTAAGCAAAACAAATCCAAGGAATCTCAAAAACAAAGTTTTGTGCCATCAAGACAAAATAAAGGCCAAACTGCACTATTATGTTTAGAGACTTGAACTTTATTTGGACAGGGAATAAAGTGGAGTGGCTCCGTGCGAAAATATTTTTTGTCCAGCTTTTTCGATGCTAGCTTTGAAACGAAAGGAGATGCCCTAGGTGGGCGTGGATCCACAGCAGTTTGTCTTGTAAAGTCATTCCACTAAATCAAAACGTGGAATGCGTGCTTGGTTTATTTATGTATACTCAATCACTGTTTGGCATATTATATTTTAACTCCTCCATCAGAATCAAGGTCCGTAAACACAGCATCTTGCTGCGCTTGTTATCAGTAATAGGCTTCACCGCCCTCACTGAAGTTTTTTTTTTACCCAAGAATCTCCCCATTTCCATTGATGTTGCAAATGAAATACAGTTTTCAAGAGTTTGACAAGAGAGCAAAAGACCAGCTAAGGACTTACAACTCGGAAAACCAGAACCGGAACCAGAACCCAACATGAGGACTAGGTTCCCTCACTGATCACTCGATATATAAATGGAGAACAGCGAGAGCGCATAGGATGCCGTGAGCAGTCACCTGATTAACGTCCACACCACACTGGGGCTATCTATCCATCAGGAATATGGAACAAGCAAAAGTTCTCAACACCCATGTGGCCGTGGTCCAAAGTGGCATCTTCGATGCATGATGAATAGGCTGTGGACTTGTGGTCGTCTGTCCTGAGCTTGCTCCCGGCACAAAAAGGATCCTTTCAGACTTGCTGCTCTAGGGTCTAGACAGGGTTTAAGGGGTTTCTTTGTAGCGTGGGGTGCTAGTTTTCTTATTATAGTATATTTGTTTTTTTTTTCAATATCATTTGTGCAGATACTTTCATTTATTAATTTGATTATTGTTTTCTATCAATGTGTCATTAGTGTCTTCAATATCATTTTAGCTTGTTAGGTGGTTGTTTCGCAAAAACAACTTCTCTCTCTCAACTTGCTATCTCTTCATGTCATCAAAATTTCTACATGGCCTTTGTGCCGCCACTTGATGTTTGTTACCTTCCATGATACTACCAAGACGAGCACGTGAAAGCTAAAAAAGATCTTCACTATTCTTAATACCTTTTTGGCTTTTTCTTGATTCTAATTTTGACAGAACAATATTATTTGAATTTGTTTCTTTACATCACCTAAGTGCATGCAATCGAATTGCCATCTATAGAAGCTTTGATTTGTGTACATGTGTAGTAATTATTTATATCTTAATTGGATTATAATATTTTCCTACCAAATTGGATATGAATTTCATTGAGTTATATTGCATTTGACACATAAACTCTATTTGAGCTTGACTATTAGATCATCCTAAGATCCAACATTGTAATATATATACGCCCCGTATTCGATACGTGTACTCTAAGATCGATCATCATAAAATTCTTTTCTTCCTTGCTGAATCTCATAATTTCTAGGTGTTGTATTTGATAGAAATACTCTATACTTATTATTATCTTTTACATCATCATAAACTTCGAAGGATCATATTCTTTTTTCCAATTAATCTCGTAATTTCTAGGCCTTGCATTTGATAATATTACTCTATTTGTTCACAGCCTTAGATCCACGTATTATCCAACAGTGCATATTCTTCTTTTTCAATTAATATCTTAATTTCTAGGTCTTGTATTTGATGCATACTTAACTAATTCTCAGTCATTAGATTATCATAAAATGTAATAGTCCATATTCTTTTCTTTTTTATACTATTTATTCTCGATCATTATAGATCATCATAAAATGGAACTATATGCATATATTTTTTTTCTTTTTTTCTGATGATATCCTTCTCTTTATTCCTATTATCTCTTAATTTCTAGGTCCTCTCAGCACGCGGACGGGGCTTCTTTTGATTCTGTATATTGATATAATAGATAGATAGATGTTTGTATACATTATATATCGGTGTCATCTGTTTCGTGTATATTACAAAAGAAAGACGAGCATATATATACAGTGGCAGCCTACCTACCACTTTATAGAACCTCCTTTATGCATTGTTAAATGGGTTTGAGGCATGTTGGTATTAGATCAATCCGACACGATGTGAATAGCATAACATGCATCGACATGAACTTGTGTGAACATGAATCCTTGTATGATTTAATATTTTGTGTACAAGAATGCAATATAGTAGCACTTGGTGAGCAAGATCTGTTTAAAGATCAAGTATCAGAGAAGAGCATGATGTCATATTGATTACAGAAGTTGCATGATGTCATGCTGACTACAGAAGTATACAGCATCGATTCTGCATTGTTAGAATCAGCTTTGGATGTGTGTGTGCTAGTTCACTAGCTTAGAGTCGACTTGCTGGTCTTGGCAATGGAAATGGGAATTAAGTTGGCGTGTGAATATTGACAATTCATAAGGTCCATACAATGGGAATATGAGTTATCTTGGCGTGTGAATATTGAAAACTACCCAAAAGTCTAGTGACCAAGACTGCCGAAGACCAAGACTTGATATTCTAAAAAAAAATACTTGCTATATTCTAGCTGGGTATAGCTAGAAAAAAAACAACAAGCTTAATTATATAAAATTTTGATGGCGATGATGACCTGATGGAGTCATGATTCGATTAGCCAGGCGACACACAAAGATGCCATAAACAAACGCATCAAGGGCTTTACTGCACAACTAAGGGCCGATGTGTAGTGATGATATATATGTATGTGCACTTGCACAGCTATATATAAGGCATCCTAATACAAGAGCTCGAAAGCACACAGATCAATTCATTCACATCGCTCAAGAGTATTCTTTCCACCAGCAAACAAGCAAGCAAGCAATATCCAATAGATAAAAGAGCACCTTCCAACAAAATGGCACCAGCTCAGTCCCAGCAGCACAACAATCCTTCAAAAGAGTACCAGCTGAGGAAGTACCTTCTTCTACTGGCCACTCTGGTTGTAGCGGTCACATATGCTGCCGGCCTCAATCTACCAGGAGGAGTCAGGCAGGACGACACAAAGGATGGTCATTACCACGCCGGTGACCTAATCCTTTCGTACACCCACCATGGCCGATACCTCACCTTCTACTACTGCAACGCGACTGCGTTCGCGGCCTCCGTCGTGGTCTGCCTGCTCCTCCTCACCCTGCAGGAGGGCAAAAATAAAGCTGTCTGTGAAACTGTGCTCCGGGTGGTCATGGTCCTCGATTTGCTTGGACTCATGGGGGCCTATGCTGCCGGAAGCTGCCGCGACGCATTCACAACCATATACTCCTCACTGGTCTACGCCGTGCTTGCTTTCTCAATTTATCTCATCTCCAAGCTGGAGAAATGTAAAGGTGGTAGCAGTGAGAAGCAGCAAAATGAGGATCATGAGAGCCAGAGCCAGAGCCGGATCCGGGACGAGGAGGTCGAAAGTAGCGAGGTCTTGATGCTACTTGCGACCTTTGTTGTTACCATCACATATGGGACGGGGCTATGCCCTCCGGGTGGCTTCTGGAGCGATGGCGACCGTGCGAGCTTCCCCATTCTGCAGGACCACAGCTCCGCCCGCTACCAGGCGTTCTTTGTCTGCAACACAACTGCGTTTGTTGCCTCCCTTCTCATCATCATGCTACTCCTCGACAAGAGGCTCAAGAAGAGACTCTCTAATAAAATCACTGTAGGGTTTGTTGTGCTGTACGGGCTCATCGTCGTCGCGCTCTTTGGCCTCGTTGGGGCCTATGCTGCTGGGAGTTGCAGAGAGATTGACCATACTATCTATGTAGTCTCTCTGATTGGCGCAGTTCTTGCGTACATCTTCCTCCAAGTGGCGATTACTAAAGGAATCAAAGAAGATGATCTTGACATTCAAAAACAAAAGGAGATTGAGGACAAGAAGAACACACACAGGTATAAATATGAGCAGAAGCCTCTTTCTCCCTCCAATTTAACTTTTTTTGTCAACCTTCAAGTTGCACGACAGTCCTATAACATTTATCATTGCAGGTAGTCAAGTGAGTACTAAAACAATAGGAACAAACTAAATAAGTCCCAGTCACTCTAAATAGATCACACCGAGAGAGAGCGAGAGAGAGAGAGAGAGAACACTTTAAAAAAATGGGTACCAGTTTCATATTTTTATACCTTTTTTAAGAAAATAGTTATGATTCTTTTTTAGACATTGAAAATCTTGGGTGAGCGTCTAGTATCCAGTTTCATAGTTCAGGGTTGAAAATCAGACTATCATGTGAGTTGAAGCAGGAGAAGTAAGTAAACTTTACCCTTACGTCTGAATTTACAGGAATAGAGGACAAGATAATGGAGGAACTCCACCCAAAAAGGATGATGTTGGACTGGAAAAAGTTCATGAGCTTGTTATTTTGCTTGCTACCCTTGTTGCGGGCGTCACTTACCAAGCTGGACTAGATCCACCAGGCGGTCTGTGGTCAGACAACTGGGATGGCCACCATAAGGTTGGTGATCCGGTGCTCCTCACAACACACCCTCAGCGGTACAAAGTGTTCTTCTACAGCAACTCAGCAGCATTTGTTGCATCCTTGGTCATCATCCTTATGGTGAAGTGCGAATTCCTAGTTATGCGCCGCTCGCTGGAAGCAGCCATGTTAGTGGATCTGCTTGGACTCATAGTTGCATATGCTGCAGGGTGCTGCAGAGATGTGAGCACCTCCATATATGTCGTCGCCTTGGCCGGTGCCGTCCTTGTCTACGTGGTGATTCATATCATCTTCCTCACACTAGATCAGGACAGCAACAAGAACCCTGCAGGAGAGGCTGAGGAGTTGGCTAGTAAACGAGAGGTGTTGCTGCTCCTTGCAATCTTGGGTGCAACAGTCACTTACCAAGCTGGGCTGACCCCTCCAGGCGGCTTCTGGTCAGCGGAAGTAGGTCACCATGCCGGATATCCAGTCCTCCTAGACAGAAATCCTAGCCATTACAAAGCCTTCTTCTACTGCAACGCAGCGAGCTTCATGGCGTCTGTGGCCCTGATTGTCCTTCTAGTGAACCAAAACCTATACAGGCCAGGCATACGGTGCTATGCATTCTTTGTGTGCACGGTTGTGGGCTTGTTTGGATTAATGGGTGCATACGCTACAGGAAGCTCCCGGCAACTACGAACTTCTATCTATGTCTTGGTATTGTTTGCTCTGGTTTTCACTTGCGTTACCTCCTGCGTGGTCATTTTCTTGATTCAACGACTTATGGAACATCATGACAATAAAGGACATGGTCCATCTATTGGCGACAAAGGCGTACGCCGCACTGATAATACTGATGCATCCCCTCAACAAGACAAGGACAAGGAGGAGGATGAGGAGAAGAAGGAGAAGAAGTTGGAGGAGGAGGAGGAGAAGAAGAAGAAGATGCGTGAGTACTTGATGCTGCTAGGAGTCCTGGCTGCGAGTGTGGCATACCAATCTGGCCTGAAACCACCAGGTGGCCTCTGGGAGGACAACAAGGATGGTCCGGATGGACACTCTGCAAGCAACTCAATCCTCCACGACACTGACAAAAGTCGGTACCATACTTTCTTCTATAGCAATTCAACTTCATTTATGGCGTCCATCGTCGTCATCATCCTGCTGCTTCCGTTTCCATTTGGGCATGACAAGTTGCCGCTACAGCCACTGCATATGGCCATTTTGCTAGATTTGGTTGGTCTCCTGATTGCTTACGCAGCAGGCAGTACCAGAGACTGG
The DNA here is from genome assembly GCA_031170775.1 of Cymbopogon citratus. Classification (NCBI taxonomy): domain Eukaryota; kingdom Viridiplantae; phylum Streptophyta; class Magnoliopsida; order Poales; family Poaceae; genus Cymbopogon; species Cymbopogon citratus. The sequence goes on from DXKC01000383.1 coordinate 11,151, forward strand.
GCGATGTCCAGAAATGTCATTGCTCTTGTAATTCCCTTGCTGGTCTATATTGCATCCTACGCACTATACACCTGGTACCGACAAACAAATTGTGGCGCTAGAGAGGAGAAAAATGTTAAGCAAGGAGACAATTCCAATGATGTGGAGAACTCGTCGTGATGCGATTCTCTCTTCTGAGTTGTAATTTTGAGCAGGTGCCGCTGCGCGTGTATTAAGATGTCAACTAGCCTTTGCAAACAATATTGTCCCTTGTTTATGCATAGTAATTGTTCATGAAACTATGAATTCATACTACCTGATTGAGTTTTTTTATTGAATAGCATATTTTGTCTGCGATGTAAATTATATCACCGATGTCATTTTGTTTTGTGAAATTCTGCAATGTGTGTGTGTGTGTGTGTGTGTGTGGAGGGGGGGTGCGCCCTTGACGCGCCACCCCATCGCAGCGTCGGCTAGGAGTACACCCTCTACCACTCTATTTCCTAATTCCGAGGTGACAGCCAGCATAGCTTTGGCGAGCATAGTTTCTCGATCATGCTTCGCCCCCACCGAAGGGCGCCTCGTCTCTTTGCCCTTGCAGGTCGAATGATGGCCCACTGAGTCTATCATCACTACTGCAGACAACACCTTTGCCGAGTGCCTTAGGCACTCGGCAAAGGCTTTGCCGAGTGCCACACTTGGCAAAAAGGGGTGTCGGCAGACCCCTTGCCGGCAAAGACCTCTTTGCCAAGTGCCATTTGTCTGGCACCCATCGGCACTCGACAAAGAAAAGCCGATGTCACGGCGTCGGGTCACGGTGACGGCTTTATTGGCTGAGTGCCGAAATGGGACACTCGGCGAAGTCTTTTTTTGTCGAGTGTCGAAATGCATCTTGTGTGGAACACAGTCTTTGAGAAATGAGGGACGATGGTCCCCTAGCTGAGTGGCTCTTCTGTGCGATAGTGTGGTGCCGTGGTGGTCGACTTCCTGCTTAGGCGGAACTGCATCACCATTCCAGTCCACCAATCACCCCATATATAGTGCTCTCTGTCCTGTAATATTGTGCATTCTAGAAACATGAAGACAAATTAAGAGAACATAAAAGATGCATGTACCCTCATTTTATCTCCTAATCACCGGGCTATCATCAACATGGTTAATGTTGATTGGTTGATAAATGGAAACCATTTAATGCAAAATTGGTTTTTGTCATCTAAATGTCTTATATTAGAGGACAAATTTTGAATGCTATACACTATGTTACGAGACGGAGGGAGGAGACATCCCATTCATGAGACGCATCTGCATGTATTTTTGTGTTCAACATTCTTGTGGCGTCGAAGCATTTCTCATAGTTTTTTTCATACAAGAAGCAATTGTTTATAGTTGTCGAAGAGCAGGCAAGTAACAAAGGGCCATTATCTAAAAAAAAAGTAACAAAGGGCCGGTTGAATCGTATCAAATTCCAAAATCTAGGTTCTAGAAGTTGCTACGGTATCCAAACATCCTACAAATTCATAATCGTATCCACAATCTCAAAAACTTAATGAATCTATCTTCTACCAGCTTGTAGAATTTTGATTTTTTCCAAAATTTTGAAGAACTGATTTTTGCATTACTGTTTCTCAGTTGTGAAGCACGTACAGATAACTGCTATGAGACTGTTTCTAGCTTTTGCTTCTTCGCCTTTCCCTCCTCTAGTGCACATATAAGCTTTTAACAATCAAGTTTTTTTATATGATTCTATTTGCCGGACAGTTTGGATGTCCAGCAGCATTCCTGATATCAACATTTTGGGCTTTGAGCAACTCAGATGCATCCACCACACGCCGGTTGCCATTGATTCTGATTTCAATTTGCTTCAGGCACATGAATTGGTCAATGCTGATAGAAAAGCCATGTGTTTCTTCAGGTAGCACACGGAGCGACAAAAAGAGTGTCTCGAGCATTCGCATAGCCTGTGGCTCAAATGTCAAGTCTGACCTTACAGAACACAGATGAAACTCCTGAAGAACTGGAAACCCATCTCGGCTGACAACAAGCTTCTCTGTGGGCACAGTTCTTGACAACAGCGACAGATGGCGAAGTGAAGCCAGCTCCGACTCCGAGCGTCGGATGTGTTCTGAACCACGAAGGGATCCTGTTGACGTAGCAGCTCCCATTGAACTGAATCTTCTGCAGACGCAACAGAGGATGGTGCAAGTGATCCAAAAAGTTCACTGAACTATCACTGCCACGTATATATACACAGGGACTGGAGCGTTTTCAGTCTGTAAATTGAGAAGGCAAACTGCTCGTACCTCTCAGTGTCGTTGAGTTCTAATGCACAAGGAGACCAGCATATCCCCAGCTCTGTCACTTCAGAAAGGTTACCAAGTACCTCCATGGCAACTGTTGTGCTCTGAAAAATGTCAAACCATGGCAGTCGAGAAAGTGCCGCAACCTTCCCGATCCACTCCGGCAACCTCATCTTATCACAGAGCAAATCTTTCAACTTCTGAAGATACACGGCACTCGCAGGAAGCTCTTGTACTGAAGTGCCACGAAGATCAAGCGTTGCCAGGTGCTGTAGCTGACCAATCTGATGAGGGAGTTCGCTTATGGCCGTGTCCCTCATGCTCAAGTACCTTAGATGAATAAGCTCAGCAATCTCCACGACATAATGGTTGTCCAAATGTTTGCAACCTTCCATGTCCGGTACCCTCAGAAAGATGAAATCCCTGAATGAAAGTCTTGGCAGAACACCGCCAAAGAGGAACAGTGAGCGGGTATGAGATATGTCCATTGATGCAGGGATGCTAACATCTTTCTCAGCATTTGTAACAGATAGCCGCCGAACAATTTCACCACCGGACTTGGACTCGTTCTTTCCATTATCCATGTCCAACAAGGTGGCAAATTCTCAAGAGTTAACCTGTGTCTGATAAGACCATGGATCGTATAAACCTCTGGATTACCTTCATACCCATAATCAGGACACGCTGGCTGGATCATGTTTCTGACGAGATCATCAAAGTGGCTCTGCCCTGCTTTCTCCAGTGTTGCGCCATGTTCTTGACAGACAAATCCTTCAGCGATCCAGCTCCTCACCGCGTGATCACGCCTGACGAGACGATCCTCTGGAAACATACTACTTAGGTACACCAAGCAGGTCCTCAGATAGTTTGGTAGTGCATAGTAACTCATGAGACATATCTTCAGTCCCATTGCTGCTGCTGTTGCTTCCACCAATGCAGCTGCAGATGTCTTCCCACACAGCCTTTGTCCGTGGCTTGTTCGCCAGTAATCTGGACAAGACGGTGATCGCCACACTGCCTCAAGACTTGTTCGGCGACCTGGGCCAGCTCCGATGGGTACCCATCCTCTGAACCGAAGAGTCCCCTGTAGAACAGAAGCCTCGCATAGTCCCCTGTGAGGCTGGACATGTAGCAGAAACGGGTGTGCAAGCCTCGCCATTGTGATCAAACAATGCGGTCGTCGCATGTGGCCTTGACGATGATCCTGAAGGACTGGAAATGGCGGCCAGAGGGGGGTCACCTTGCCTTAAAACATAAACAGCACCGGACGGAAAAGTTCTACTTTGAAACAGAAACCCTTAGAAACAAACCGCGTGCAAATCGGAGTTCCAGATCACAAGAAGCAACCAAAACAGCCCTGGGAGCAGTCCAGTCGGCTTAGCCGAGTGAAACAGTCGGCCTAGCCGAGTGACACAATCGGCCTAGCCGACTGAACCAGTCAGTCTGGGAGTCGGCTTAGCCAAGTGCCAAGCTGGCCTAGCCGGGTCCAAACCGGCTTAGCCGAGTCCAAAACCCGCCTAGCCGGTTCTAGCGACCAGCCGCGGTAAAAATCCTCAAATCCATGGATTTCCTCCAAATCAACTCCAACCACAACCAAAATTGGTAGAGATGTTGTTGATGAAGTTGGGAAGCTATCTCTAGAAGATCATCGCTCAATTTGTAGTAAATCGAGAGAAATCAAAAAGGGAATGAAATGGAGATCTAGAGAAGACCTTCAGCAAGAAATTGCAAGAACTTTGATCTCATGAGGAATTAGATCATTTTCCTTGGTGGAAACTTTCCTCTCACATTATAGATCAAGCTAGAGCAAAATAAACGAGTCAAAACGCTTCCAAAACAAAAGATTCACAATGTTCTTGAGAGGAAGAAAGATGAGCTCGTGAAGAACACCAAGAACACGAATCAAACCCAAATCACAGCCATGAATCCAAAAGCCCAGAGGGCATGAGCACACTAGGGGTGCTCTTTCCACGAACAAAGATCACAAGATAGTTCTTGACCTCTCTCTAGCAAACCATGGGGTAGGAGAAGAAAACCCAGCCACAAGAAGAAGAAAATACAAATAGGAGAGGTGAGTTGGAGTTGGGGGTCTCCACCTCTAATTATATGTACATTTGGACATCCCCAAAATGCCCTTGATACATTTGAGCTAAACTACTTCACCGCAGGGCATAATAGTCCAACTCTAGTTTTTATGATCCGACGGCCACCGCGCCTTCTCACTGGTAGCCTTGCATCTACGCAATCTCCCCGATGCCGCCACATGCCGTCCATCCAAACTGGACCGCCCCGTGTTTTAAGGCCCAAACCCACGAAACCCGCTGCCGATGGTTTTGATGCCAAACCACCAAACCTCTTCACGAGTAGCGTAGTCCGTACGCATCCTCCGCCGATGGTTTGAGGCCAAAATACCAAACCTCCTCACGAATAGCGTAGCCCGTATGCGTCCCCCACCATGTACACTTGCACTTGTCGATGTCCTAAGTGTCAGCCACCATGGCTAGCAACCGGCCGTCTGGTCCCTCAGTCGAAGCACCACGTCCGTCCTTTACCGCACCCAGTCCGTCAGCACGGCACGCCCACTTGACCTTCTCCCGACCGTCACTACCGTCTTCGAGCTCCACACCTGCACAACACAAGTCAAGAGACACGTTTTGACACATAATCCTGTGCCAGAGATTAGTAGAACCACCCAAACACCTGCCAACTACAGGTGTTGGACCTTGTTGATAATCGCTCATCAC
>DXKC01000387.1:0-18911 GCA_031170775.1 Cymbopogon citratus
ACGGTGGCGATAGTTAGGGCAAAGCGTCCCTAAACTCCAACATCAATCACAGGACCAATATAATAGCAGTAGTTATTCACCAGATGATGTAAGGAGGGATGCGATGCAGGCAAAAATAAGCGGCTGGCAACCTATCTAGGGTTTGCGCGGAGGCGAGAAGGGACACAAGGCGGCTAGCGGGGCAAGTCCAGTAATGTGGTGGATTTGACTTGTTGTTTGGAATGGTGAATGGGATAGCGATGGGAGAAACACACGACTGGACTCTAACACAACCTAACCAGCAACAGGACCTTGACCAGGACACAAATTCAACACTACGGAAGCTGACAAGAACTATGCAAAGGCTAAACATGGTTCTGGGATAAGGGAAAAACCTAGACTAACTGTTTTTGGCTTTTTTTGGATTTTAGGACAAAGGCGAAAACAAACTAAACTAGGGTAAGGGCGAACCTGATGGTGTACCTGAAGCTTTGATACCACTTGATGTGAACTAGGATTCCCGATCTTCCGAAAGGTTCTGATAACTCTCGATTTGGTGGAGTCACGACACAAATCGATCCGGCTTCTGATGGGTTCCATCACGATACATGGCCCAAGACTTTATAATGTCTAGGGTCATGCAAGACCCCCTAGATGCACCCCTAATGGGTTCCATCATGATACATGGCCCAAAGACCGAAATACGACATCGCAGCGTTGGGACAGATTCTGAATGCCATATTGCGACCATGATTACTGTCGACTCCTGATGAATTTTGGCCTCCAATAGGGCTCATTGGAAGCGTCTTCTTGTTATGTTTCCATAGAGTCCTAGAACATCCAATTCTAAGTCTGTATGCAACCTGGACAGCTGATTTAGCGCTGACTGCTCCTGAACTCCGAACCGGACTCGAACTCGACTTGATTTGGGCCTCCATCTTTATTCGGGCAGCCTTGCTGATCCTCCACGCCACCAAGCCATCCTCTATGTGTCTCCTGGTCCTCTCCTTGATTCCTAAGTAAAATATAATCATTAGGTAGCCATCTATTCTCAAAATCATAAAAAGAATGACATAGGAACGAGCTCACCTCTAAATTTAATTGTCGGGCGCGAGCTCTTGTGATTGGACCTTGAATGTCCAGCAGCAGATCATCTTGTGTAACTGAAGGAGTGATGTCCTCTTCAATCAAGGGCAGGCTCCGATATGAGTACCGATCCTCCCGTCATCCCTACGCCAGCTTCTTCCTCTGCTGCACCTCAAAGGATCATCCTCAGGGCATCTCACCTTACCTTGAGAGGCTCCCGAGAGAGGGCCGTCTACAACAAGATTAAGCACCGCAACTTCACACATACCCGGTCATTGATGAAGTATTTCTCTATGAAATACGTATGGCTGATGAACTTGACACCATCTTACAGTTCATTGGTTGGACTTCTTTTGCTTGTATCACTGAAGTAGGGTCTAAGCTTTTAACCATAGAATTTCTTTGCACCCTCCGACGCACTAAAAATGGAGTCTATTTCAGGCTTTTCAATACTAACTATGAAATCACCTGGGGGGACCTTAGTGATCTCCTAGTCTTTCCCATAAAAACACGTACAGACTTAGAGTGAGCCTTAGGTGATTTTGAAACACATAGGTTCTGGACCAGTATTTCTAGGGAGCAATTCTTTCAAGGCAACAGCACAATAGACATAGAGCACCCAACCCTTAGGTTCCTACACAAGTGGTTGGATACAGCTTTCTTTCCCAGGGATGACACAAGCAAGGTTTGAGTTATAGACTTGCAGCTGATGTATGCAGCTATAAGAAAGATCAAGGTTTCACCTATTTATGCACTAGTTCACCACTAGTTGATTATTCCTGACTTTAATGTTGGGGATATAGCCATTTGCTCTATTGTCACTTGTTTAGCCAAAGAACTTGGACTGCTTGTTGGAGCCTCTCTAGATTTCATTGATGAGCATAGGCCAACGTATGGTTTTGAACACTTTAATCATGCACATTTAGTGAAGAAGGTGAGAGGTGAATTGTACATGACTTATGGTGACGCCAAGCTCCGGTTACCTAACCCGGAGATGGCATTATATTTTGTCCAGACTTTGCATATTGAGCTGCAGGCACGACTGCTGAGAAGGAGATCAGAAAGGGCAACCGATGAGAGGGCACCCCAAAGGACGACCTCTGAACGCTTTACACGTCAGCACAAGCTGGTTTGGCTCAGGGCTGATCCCATCTAGGAGGAGGCAGCACATGCTAGTTATGATGACTAGCATGCACGTCAGTATTATAGGCTGAATTCGAGGGCATACCTAACCTATTAGCCCTATGAGTACTACCAAGAGCAGTTGTGGGTGTATTAACCCCTATACCCTCATGGCTATCTTTGGGTCACGTCTCTAGAGGCTCGTGATGACAAGCTCGAAGCTCGAAGGACGCCAACAAGCGTGGTCAGCGAATCTGCTTGGGCCCAAGGAGGTGCCTTGCCGCGCAAGGCAGTCTAGATAATAGGAAACCTATATCTTTCCTGGATACACATATTTGTAATTATCCCGTACCAAATTCTTAGGCTCTGTAATCCTATCCCCCGGCTGTATAAGGCGGGCAGGAGGAACCCTACAGGGAGACACCTTGACATCTTGTAATCTCAAAGCAATAAAATCCATAGAGACGCAGGACGTAGGGTATTACGCATCTTGCGGCCTGAACCTAGATAAACCCTTTTGTCCCGTCTTGCGTCACACTTGATCGCTAGCTTTAGGCTGCCCAACACCAAAATAACCACCAAGGGTAGCCCCGTGGTGGACTATCGGACATATCTCATCGACCGTGGCGCGCCAGGTACGGGGAGCGCATCTAGAGCTTGAGACGATCGAGATGGTTTCCTTCCCTACTTCCATGGACTTCGGCGTCGGCCTCATGCTCGCCGTCGGCTCGGTCACCTGGACTGTCGACACCTTGAGGACTGTCGAGGCTGTGTAGGAGGTGCGGCCTGCTTCCATGACGGCTTTACCGACAACTTCACCGACAACTCTGATCTCAGGGCCACCCCAGGGTCCATCGCTTCATCAACTCGATGGCAGCTTCCCTGTTACTAGGGGAACAGAATCGACAACTCCGATCTCGTTGATCTCATCGATCAGCACAGTGAAAGCCGACCACTCATGCCGACCAGTTCTAAATCTGGCTGTGATCCGACGCCGACCACTGCAGACAACTTTGTTTTGCGTGGCTGGCGACCTTCAGCAACGCATCGTCACAGTAGGACAATCTTGATCGGTCTCGTACACCATAGGCGGCACCACACGTGCAAGAGGCAAATAATCATCACATGGAGTAGCAGTGCATGCATATACACGAACACGTATACATCCGGGAGTTTCGATCTCCAACAGCCCAACAATAGCTCGTTCCACATCCGACAAAGCTAAGTCAATTTAGTTATTTTAATAAATATTCTACATCCTATATGCTATGTTTGTTTATGTATCTAAGTATATGCATGCATATACGCATGGATGTTGTTGGCAGGGACTCTGATTGCCTCAATCGATCTCTGGCATCGACTCATATCATCAATTTGTCACGTCCTCGTCACCAAGTTGATCATGTCGAGGAATACTGCATCAACGATCCGAACACAATACAAGAACGTCCAAGCCGCAAGATGCATTCACATGTCGCATCATTGATCCAAGACACACATCCACCGCCAGAGCTTGACGACACCGCGCACAAGCACGGGCATTGGATGCTGCAAGATATCTACTTATCAGCGAGCCATCAAGCGAGCAAACATGCGAGTCACGACGAGCCGTCCGAGCCACGTCCATCCGCTCGAAATGCGACAACAACACGTCTTCGAAAAACAAGTGAAGTATATTAATATCTTTATTAATATTCCAGCGATCATCATATACACCTCTTCAACATTTATATGTCTTCATGACTCTTTACCGACCACTTCTCGAGTGCGCTTGACGCCTAAATTTGCACCAATCTGTCATACATGCATAAGTCACAATTAAACTTTATTTCTTGCCCGCCGAGAACGGCTTGACAAGGCGCTGCTTCGATCCTCTTACGATGTCTTACAGCTCCGCGCTACATGGCACTAGGAGATTCGGTAGTTGCTCTCTAACGGTACTAGGTACCTAGTGATCCTGGCTATTGTACGCTGTTCACTAGCGCATCCCTACGTCACCAACGGAGTTAGCTCGCTTCGAGGGCAGGGGCAAAACTTAATTGTCGACATTTTTCTTCGAATACACATCAAAAATTTAAAACGGCATATATGTTATCACCCGCTTAACATGCCTACTTAAAAATACATCAGCCTGCTGATTTTTTTCTCCGGAGATTAATGTATATTTTATTTGTGCATCATGTACTACTGCTTTCGATGTTTATTTTTCAGGAAGGATCTAGCTGCTCGTCTCCTTGGTTTGGACACGTCCCTTCATGCTTCAACACTAGGGACTCTGCCCAGACCACTCGGCTGACCACTCGGTCAGATCACTCGGCCGACCACTCGGCCAACCACTCGGTTAGATCACTCGGCCGACCACTCGGGTTATCACCAGATAGCCCCCTACAAGAAAGACCAGCCTAAAATGGTTTTCATCACCCTGTTCGGCGTATACTGCTACAAGACTATGTCATTCGGTCTCAAAAATGCAGGGGCCACGTATCAAACGGGCTATCACGACCTGCCTTGCTGAAGAAATCAAAAACAACTTAGCAACGTCAGAACTGGGGACTTGGCCAGACCACTCGGCCAGACCACGCACTTCGGCAGACCAGTCGACGGCTCTGGCCTCTTGTTGCCACCTGTCCCTCCACGCATTAGAGCTGGGGACTTGGCCAGACCATTCGGCCAGACCACGCGCATTCGGCAGACCAGTCGATGGCTCTAGCCTCGTATTGCCACTTTTCTCTCCACACGTCAGAGCTGGGGACTCGGCCAGACCAGACCATGTGTGTCGCGCATTCGGCAGACCAGTCGACGGCTCCAGCCTCCTGTTGCCACCTATCCCTCCACGCGTCAGAGCTGGGGACTTGTCTAGACCACTCAGCCAGACCACGCGCTTCGGCAGACCAGTCGACGGCTCCGGCCTCCTGTTGCCACCTGTCCCTCCACACGTCAGAGCTGGGGACTTGGCCAGACCATTCGGCCAGACCATGCGCATTCGGCAGACCAGTCGATGGCTCCGGCCTCCTGTTGCCACCTGTCCCTCCACGCGTCAGAGCTAGGGACTTGGCCAGACCACGCACGTCTTTCCAACGGCACACCAGTCGACGGCTCAGGCCTCCTGTTGCCATGTTTCCTTCCATGCTAAGAGCTGGGGACTCGACCAGACAGTTCAGCCTGATTGCTACATCGATCGATAGTTCAGGCCTCTTGGAGCCACGGGTTTCCCTCCCAACTGTCTGTGCAGTCCTCCACTTTAGCAGTCGGTTTTCTCAAAGCTTTGTTCATAAGCTTGACACAACATACTTATCTTCTGTCAACCTTGGGGACTACGTAGGACCACGTCACCTTGCGGTGACTTTGGTCCTATTCCTCTGATCTTCTTCAAGCAAATTGGCCATGTTAGCAGTACAGTGTTCTTAAAACTATGTGTTAATGTGGGACCATGTCAGCATGATGTCGGGTTCATTTTTCTTTTTCTTCAAGACCATCATGCAACCTTTCGGATGTGCACCATCGAGACGTAGTTAGTGATCAACTTCTCAATGACAAGCTTCACTACTTAGACAAGGTCAAGATGATGTACTCCTCAAGATTCATAATGCTCGGGGACTAGCTATGGGTGTATTAACCCCTATACCCTTACAGCTATCTTTGGGCCATGTCTCTAGAGGCCCATGACGACAAGCTCGAAGCCCGAAGGACGCCAACAAGCGTGGTCAGCGAACCTGCTCGGGCCCAAGGAGGTGCCTTGCCGTGCAAGGCAGTCTAGATAATAGGAAACCTGTATCTTTCCTAGATACACATGTTTGTAATTATCTCGTCCCAAAATCTTAGGCTCTGTAATCCTGTCCCCTGACTATATAAGGCGGGCAGGAAGAACCCTACAGGGAGACACCTTGACATCTTGTAATCTCAAGGCAATACAATCCACAGAGACGCAGAACGTAGGCTATTATGCATCTCACGGCCCGAACCTGGATAAACCCTTTTGTCTCGTCTTACGTCATGCTCGATCGCTAGCTTTAGGCAGCCGAACACCGAAATAACCACCAAGGGTAGCCCCGTGGTGGACTGTCAGACATATCTCGTCGACAGCAGCCCTTCATCCCAATAGGAGAAGGACCATCAAGTGGGCCACCAAGGCATTCATTTGTTGGTTATGGTGGAAGGACAGAAGAAGAAGAATAGCACCATCATTTTGATCCAGGACGCTAGTCTGATACCACTGGGTTTTTCTACACCCAGCAACATTATAATGACCAGGTGGCATTCTAGAACTACACTGATGCCTCACTAGCTCAGAATGCACAATGGTGGGCTGATCAGCGTGAGTGGAACCAAAACGCCACTCAGACGCTGGGCAACATCTAGTAGGGACAGGGCCAAACCAATGCTACCCTACACAACATCTTGGGACTGCTCCGGGTCCAACACCCACCACCGCATCAGGACTAGCTTGGGGGAGGACTCCCAGTATCAAGGTAAGTTTTCCTTTTCCTTTTAATTTGTTTCTCGTAATTAAAAAAATCAAAAAAACATTAGAAAACCAAATAAATATTTTTTGCTTAGTTTACTACCTGCTGTTTAATTTACTATTTAAGTTTGGGTTGGGTCCAAATGGAGTCAAGAAGCTGCTGTAAAAATTTTAGATTTTTCTGATAAACGAGCGAAAAGTTATGCCTGTTTTATCGAAGGTATCTCAAGTTATGTTTCTCGGAAGGCACAACACGGCGGCGGCAGTTAGGGCAAAGCATCCCTAAACTCAAACACCGATCACAGGAGCAATATGATAGCAGTAGGTATTCGCCAGATGATGTAAGGAGGGATACGATGCAGGCAAAAATAAGTGGCTGGCAACCTATCTAGGGTTTGCGCGGAGGCGAGAAGGGACACAAGATGGCTAGCGGGGCAAGTCAGGTAATGTTGTGGATTCGACTTGTTGGTTGGAATGATGGATGGGATAGCGATGGGGGAAACACACAACTGGACTCTAACACAACCTAACCAGCAACAAGACCTTGACTAGGACACAAATTCAACAGTACAAAATTTGACAAGAACTATGAAAAGGCTAAACGTGGTTCTGGAATAAGGGAAAAACCTAGACTAACTGTTTTTGGCTTTTTTGGATTATAGGATGAAGGCAAAAACAAACTAAATTAGCATAAGGGCGAACCTAATGGTGTACCTAAAGCTTTGATACCACTTGATGTGAACTAGGGTTCCTGATCTTCCGAAAGGTTCTGATAACTCTCGATTTGGTGGAGTCACGACACAAATCGATCCGGCTTCTGATGGGTTCCATCACGATACATGGCCCAAGACTTTATAATGTCTAGGTCATGCAAGACCCCATGGACGACCCCTAATGGGTTCCATCATGATACATGGCCCAAAGTCCAAAATATGAGCGTTGGGACAGATTCTGAATGCCACATTACGACCATGATTGCTGTCGACTCTTGATGAATTTAGGCCTCCAATAGGACTCATTGGAAGTGTCTTCTCGTTATGCTTCCATAGAATCCAAGAACGTCCAATTCCAAGTCCGTATGCAACATGGACGGCTCATTTAATGCCGACTGCTCCTGAACTCCGAACCGGACTCGAACTCGACTTGATTTGGGCCTCCATCTTTATTCGGACAGCCTTGCTGATCCGCCACGCCACCAGGCCATCCTCTAAGTGTCTCCTGGTCCTCTCCTTGATTCCTAATTAAAATATAATCATTAGGTAGCCATCTATTCTCAAAATCATAAAAAGAATGACATAGGAACGAGCTCACCTCTAAATTTAATTGTCGGGCACGAGCTCTTGTGATTGGACCTTGAATGTCCAGCAGCTGATCATCTTGTGTAACTAAAGGAGTGATGTCCTCATCAATCAAGGGTGGGCTCCGATATGAATACCGATCCTCCTGTCATACCTATGCCGGCTTCTTCCTCTGCTGCACCTCAAAGGATCCTTCTCAGGGCATCTCACCTTGCCTTGAGAGACTCCCGAGAGAGGGCCGTCTACAACACGATTAGGCACTGCAACTTTACGCATACGCTGGTCATCGACACAGTATTTCTCTATGAAATAGGTATGGCTGATGAACTTGACACCATCTTACAGTTCATTGGTTGGACTTCTTTTGCTTGTATCACTGAAGTAGGGTCTAAGCTTTTAACCATAGAATTTCTTTGCACCCTCTGACGCACTGAAAATGTAGTCTATTTTAGGCTTTTCAATACTGACTATAAAATCACCTAGGGGAACCTTAGTGATCTCTTAGGCTTTCCCATAGAAACATGTACAGACTTAGAGCGAGCCTTAGGTGATTTTGAAACACATAGGTTCTGGACTAGTATTTCTAGGGAGCAATTCTTTCAAGGCAACCACACAAGAGACATAGAGCACCCTACCCTTAGATTCCTACACAAGTGGTTGGATACAGCTTTCTTTCCCAGGACACTAGCAAGGTTAGAGTTATAGACTTGCAGCTGATGTATGCAGCTATAAGAAAGATCAAGGTTTCACCTATTTATGCGCTAGTTGACCACTGGTTGAGTATTCCTGACTTGAAGGTTGGGGATATAGCCATTTGCTCTATTGTCACTTGTTTAGCCAAAGAACATGGACTTCTTGTTGGAGCCTCTCTAGATTTCATTGATGAGCATAGGCCGACGTATGGTTTCGAACACTTTAATCATGCACATTTAGTGAAGAAGGTGAGAGGTGAATTGTACATGACTTATGGTGATGCAAAGCTCCAGTTACCTAACCCGGAGATGGTATTATATTCTGTCCAGACTTTGCATATTGAGCTGCAGGCACGACCACTGAGAAGGAGATCAGAAAGGACAACCAATGAGAGGGCACCCCAAAGGACGACCTCTGAACGCTTTACACGTCAGCACGAGCCGGTTTGGCTCGGAGCTGATCCCATCCAGGAGGAGGCGTCACATGCTAGTTATGATGACTGGCATGCACGTCAGTATTATAGGCTGAATCTGGGGGCATACCCAGCCTATTTGCCCTATGAGTCCTACCAGGAGCAGCCCTTCATCCCCACAGGAGAAGGACCGTCAAGTGGGCCACCAAGGCATTCATTTGATGCCTATGGTGGAAGGACAGAAGAAGAAGAATAGCACCATCACTTTAAGCCAGGACGCCAGTCTGATGCCACTGGGTTTTTCTACACCCAGCAGCATTATAATGATCAGGTGGCACTGCAGAACCGCACTGAGGCCTCACTAGCTCAGAATGCAAAATGGTGGGCTGATCAGCGTGAGTGGAACCAAAATGCCACTCAGACGCTAGACAACATCTAGCAGGGACAGGGCCAAACCAATGCTGCCCTGCATGACATCTTGGGACCACTCCGGGTCCAATACCCACTACCGCATCAGGACTAGCTTGTGGGAGGACTCCTAGTATCAGGGTAAGTTTTCTTTTTCCTTTTAGTTTGTTTCTCGTAATTATAAAAATCAAAAAACCTTAGAAAACCAATTAAATATTTTTTGCTTAGTTTACTACCTACTGTTTAATTTACTATTTAATTTTGGGTTGGGTCCAAATGGAGTTAAGAAGCTGCTGTAAAAATTTTAGATTTTTCTGATAAACGAGCGAAAAGTTATGTCTATTTTACCGAAGGTATCTCAAGTTATGTTTCTCGGAAGGCACAACACGGCGGCGGCAGTTCAGGCAAAGCGTCCCTAAACTCCAACACCGATCACAGGAGCAATATGACAGCAGTAGGTATTCGCCGGATGATGTAAGGAGGGATGCGATGCTGGCAAAAATAAGTGGCTGGCAACCTATCTAGGGTTTGCACGGAGGTGAGAAGGGACATAAGGCGGCTAGCGGGGCAAGTCGAGTAATGTGGTGGATTCGACTTGTTGTTTGGAACGGTGGATGGGATAGCGATAGGGGAAACACACGACTGGACTCTAACACAACCTAACCAGCAACAAGACATTGACCAGGACACAAATTCAACACTATGGAATCTGACAAGAACTATGCAAAGGCTAAACGTGGTTCTAGGATAAGGGAAAAACCTAGACTAACTATTTTTGGCTTTTTTTGGATTATAGGACAAAGGCGAAAACAAACTAAACTAGAGTAAGGGCGAACCTGATGGTGTACCTGAAGCTTTGATACCACTTGATGTGAACTAGGGTTCCCGATCTTCTGAAAGGTTCTGAGAACTCTCGATTTGGTGGAATCACAACACAAATCGATCCGGCTTCTGAACAACTCGGTTCTGAACCCTGCAATCGCAGCACCACGTCTCCTCTGGTTATCGACCAGTGATGCACGGTCGACCTCACCAAGAGGGCTAATCCTTGCCTGCTAATCGAACAACACAAGCAAGAACAAAAAGATTGCAACCAAATTGCAGATGAATGATTAATCTCATGAGTTGGGGTCTCACAAACTGACGACAGCGGCAAAACTGTTCAAGACAGAATAATCTAAGCAAAACCCAAGCCTAACTCAAGCAAATCCTAAGACTTTATAATGTCTAGGATCGTGCAAGACCCCCTGGATGCACCCCTAATGGGTTCCATCATGATACATGGCCCAAAGACCGAAATACAACGTCGCAGCGTTAGGACAGATTCTGAACGCTACATTGCGACCATGATTGCTGTCGACTCCTGATGAATTTGGTCCTCCAATAGGACTCATTGGAAATGTCTTCTAGTTATGTTTCCATAGAGTCCAAGAACGTCCAATTCCGAGTCCATATGCAACCTGTGCGGCTGATTTAGCGCTGACTGCTCCTGAACTCCGAACCAGACTCGAACTCGACTTGATTTGGGCCTCCATCTTTATTCAGGCAGCCTTGCTGATCCTCCATGCCACCAAGCCATCCTCTAAGTGTCTCCTGGTCCTCTCCTTGATTCCTAAGTAAAATATAATCATTAGGTAGCCATCTATTCTCAAAATCATAAAAAGAATGACATAGGAATGAGCTCACCTCTAAATTTAATTGTTGGGCGCGAGCTCTTGTGATTAGACCTTGAATGTCCAGCAGCTGATCATCTTGTGTAACTGAAGGAGTGATGTCCTCATCAATCAAGGGTAGGCTCCGGTATGAGTACCGATCCTCCCATCATCCCTACACCGGCTTCTTCCTCTGCTGCACCTCAAAGGATCTTCCTCAGGGCATCTCACCTTGCCTTGAGAGACTCCTGAGAGAGGGCCGTCTACAACACGATCAAGCACTACAACTTCACGCATACGCCGGCCATTGATGAAGTATTTCTCTACAGAACAGGCATGGCTGATGAACTTGACACCATCTTACAGTTCATTGGTTGGACTTCTTTTGCTTGTATCACTGAAGTAGGGTCTAAGCTTTTAACCATAGAATTTCATTGCACCCTCTGACACACTAAAAATGGAGTCTATTTTAGGCTTTTCAATACTAACTATGAAATCACCTGGGGGACCTTAGTGATCTCCTAGGCTTTCCCATAAAAACACGTACGGACTTAGAGCGAGCCTTAGGTGATTTTGAAACAGATAGGTTCTGGACCAGTATTTTTAGGGAGCAATTCTTTCAAGACAACCGCATAAGAGACATAGAGCACCCTACCCTTAGGTTCCTACACAAGTGGTTGGATACAGCTTTCTTTCCTAGGGATGACACTAGCAAGGTTACAATCATAGACTTACAGCTGATGTATGCAGCTATCAGAAAGATCAAGGTTTCACTAGTTTATGCGCTAGTTGGCCACTGGTTGAGTATTCCTAACTTTAAGGTTGGGGATATAGCCATTTGCTCTATTGTCACTTGTTCAGCTAAAGAACTTGGACTACTTGTTGGAGGCTCTCCAGATTTCATTGATGAGCATAGGCCAACGTATGGTTTCGAACACTTTAATCATGCACATTTGGTGAAGACGGTGAGAGGTGAATTGTACATGACTTATGGTGATGCCAAGCTTCGATTACCTAACCTGGAGATGGCATTATATTCTGTCCAGACTTTGCATATTGAGCTGCAGGCACGACCGCTGAGAAGGAGATCAGAAAAGGCAACCAATGAGAGGGCACCCCAAAGGACGACCTCTGAACGCTTTACACGTCAGCACGAGCCGGTTTGGCTCAGGGCTGATCCCATCTAGAAGGAGGCAGCACATGCTAGTTATGATGACTAGCATGCACGTCAGTATTATAGGCTGAATCCGGGGGCATACCCAGCCTATTAGCCCTATGAGTAATACCAGGAGCAGCCCTTCATCCCCACAGGAGAAGGACCGTCAAGTGGGCCACCAAGGCATTCATTTGATGCCTATGGTAGAAGGACAGAAGAAGAAGAATAGCACCATCACTTTGAGCCAGGACGCCAGTTTGATGCCACTGGGTTTTTCTACACCCAGCAGCATTATAATGACCAGGTGGCATTCTAGAACCGCACTGATGCCTCACTAGCTCAGAATGCATAATGGTGGGCTGATCAGTGTGAGTGGAACCAAAACGCCACTCAGATGCTGGGCAACATCCAGCACGGATAGGGCCCAACCAATGCTGCCCTGCATGACATCTTGGGACTGCTCCAGGTCCAAGACCCACCACCGCATCAGGACTAGCTTGGGGGAGGACTCCCAGTATCAAGGTAAGTTTTCTTTTTCCTTTTAGTTTGTTTCTGATAATTAAAAAAATCAAAAAAATCTTAGAAAATCAAATAAATATTTTCTGCTTAGTTTACTACCTGCTGTTTAATTTACTGTTTAAGTTTGAGTTTGCTTAAAAATAAAAATCAAATAAAAAGAGTGTGTAATATAGACTTGATTTACTTTCCTGCAAGTGTGATATAAATAAAAGTATGTAGAACTTGAAGAATGCATGATGGAAATGATGAATAGTTGCTCTGTTCTAATTCTATTCAAGTACCTAGTCTTAAATTTGAGATCTCCCATAGACTTGATACATTGTCTAACAACTGAATTTACTCTACACTTTAAACCTGTGGGAGCATATGCTAAAAACTAAGTCTAGGTAGTTGGTGGATACGATATGATATGCTCTAAGCTGCTGTTTATTATATTCCTAGTGACACTAAATTCTGGAGACTTATCTATGAAAATTGAAAATTGGTGATGAGTTCCTTATATGATAGAGAGATTAAAATTCCTACCACAGCTATAATTAAATATTTCTTAATATAGGAAGCCTCCACATATTTATAGGGCTTGTGTTCACCCTTGCTCCTTAGGAACTCATCATATGGCTAAATTATGGTATTACACAACACTCATGTTCACCCTTGCTGCTTCTACTCTAAAAGTACGCACCACTTATATATTCCATCTTCACCTATCTAAAAATGTTTCACTCTCACACTAAGAGAGCACACCAAAAATATTTTTCCTTGCTCATTTGCTAGCCATTATAAGTTCAGCTCCAAGTTTTCTTTATTTCCTCTACAAAGTTTTATGTGCAAAAGAAAGTATGGACTGCAAGAAAAATATTGGACAAAAGTCCTAGTCTAAAAAAAAAGAGAAAGATTTATGATCCCAATATATTATCAAGTTCTTAAAGTTCAAGTTAGAGGAAACATCCCAAATAAAGAGCATTAGAATTATCATTGCACCCCTTCTTCTAAAATATTTTTTTCTATTCTATTATCTACATATAAAACCACACATGCACATCTGGATTGGTTGTATGATGAGTTCCTCTGGATCCATGGTTCGATCAGGCCTCATTAGTTATCCCCACACCTATGAGCTCTACATAAGATTTATTAGATTTAGGGTGAGAGAGTGAAGGCTAATGTATAAATGCCTTATGCCATAAATACTACATATTTTTAGAGCATGAGAGAAGGCATCTCTACTTTCAATGCCTTAGTGAGGATCCAAAAATACCACATATTGAGAGACTTGAAAGGGTCATACTAAGGAACTCTGAGTTTTATTTTGAAAAATCTTAAAAACTTTAGAACAGAAGTGGAACTACAGAGCATGAGACAATAGTGCTTGACTTAATTGTTCTGCCTTTCAACTGCTCAAGACTCAAGTACAGGTAAAAGCCCCATGGTTAAAAGAAACATGAGTGAGTTTGGAAGTTATGATAGTCCACTCTAGTCTGTAATGAACTCTTGTATTAAAGCATGTGTACATGTAAAGAATGAAAAGCATTGTAGCAACTCCTGATCCATCCCAGGAAGCTATTTGCTCAGGGACGAGCAAAAGGTAAGCTTGGGGGAGTTTGTTGATGATTCTTAACTATCAAATTTATATGTCAACTATGGAGAGAAAAGGGGATATAAAATAAACATCATCATAGACTTAGAGTTTTAACTAACAATTTCCATAAGTTTTGGTGAATGTCTATTTTTACAGGGGGATATCAGGAATTATCAAGAAAGGGCCCACATGTCAGGTTTACATAGAGATAACAGACGAACAACAACTTTTCTACAATCTAAAAGATTCGAGAAGGCTCTCAGCCAAAGGGGAGCCCGAGAGGGCTCAGCTGACGGGCGGCCGCCGGCACCACACGGGCGCCCGCCGGTCCAGCTGAACCAATCAAGTCGAGGCTTGCAGATCCTGTCTCCACCGACTTTGAGGATTAATCTCCACTGCACGTTTAAGTCGGTTTGATCCAAGGGTTGTGGTGCATTCTACAGGGCTATATAAGCAGGGCCCCACTCCCCCCTGAGAGAGAAGAGAAGAAGAGAAAAATCATTATTCTTAGAGATAGCCATCAGCAGAGCTAGGGAATTAGAGATTTCTACATAGGTTTAGACTAGATAAGGAAGAGTCAGGCACCTATGCTCGGAACTTCAGATCTTCGTCTCCAAAGACTGGTATTATCTTGTGTCTTTCTTTGTGACTTTATTCTAAATATCATTATGTTTCCATTTATGATGTTCCTAGTTTATTCTAGTTCTACATTTGATATGGTTATAATTGATAATGAGTTTATGTATAAGTTTGCAAAGCGCTTAGCTCTCTTCGTGGGAGGGTTAGGTGGTAGATTTCATGTAAGCATGGTGCTTAGATGTCGTTTACCTGCAAATGCACCCTATTGGCCGGGTCGTGTGCTAGATCGTGGAAGTGATAGTTCTGTTGAGTCCTTTGTAGTCCATCCCCCGTTGGTAGGACAGGTAGAACCAAAGTTGCATAGGAAGTTATGCTCTGTCTTGACTCTCTACAGCAATGTTCTTTATACAAAGATAAAGAGTCTTTTATGCTATATATGATGGTGTAGCATTATATAGATGAATGACTTAGTAAGTAGAACTACCTAGGAGTTTATAACTCTTGAACTAATCAGACATCAACCTACCTTAAGCTGAGTAGTCTATTTCTAATCGTTGTGTGATTGATTCCCTGTGCTCCTATATTTCATATTATCTATCTATCATGGTTTACCCACCTGCCAAGTATGCGATTGTTAACCCATCACTCATAAGTAGTGATGTTTTGCAAGTTTATCTCATTGTTTAAGTCCTTAGTTCTTTTCCTTGAGCTAAATATAAATAATGATACATAGAATACTTTCTAGTTGAAATGCTACAATGGTAATTTATCTGTGCGCTTGCGGATATCATATCTCATCTATAAAAGGCCATCAGTTATTTTTACCAACATTTCTTAGTATCATGTTAGGACTGTGACAACCTAACTTAAGTGATGTTAAGAAGTATCAATAACATGTCAGGTTTACATAGAGATAAAAATTGAATAGTAACTTTTCTACAATCTGGAAGGTTCGAGAAGGCTCTCGGCCAAAGGGGAGCCATAAAGGGCTTAGCAGACGGGCGGCCGCCTGCCCCCTTGGGCGCTTGCCGGTCCACCTGGACCAATCAGGTCGAGGCTCGCGGATCCTGCCTCCACCGGCTTTGAGGATTAATCTCCACTACATGTTTAAGTCGGTTTGATCCAAGGGCTGTGGTGAATTCTACAGGGCTATATATTCAGGGCCCCTCTCCCCCCTGAAGAAGAAGAGAAAAAGAGAGAATCATTATTCTCAGAGGTAGCCATTAGCAGAGCCAGGGAATTAGAGATTTCTCCACTTGAGAATTAGAATAGCTACTCCAGTTCTACAATTCTACATAGGTTTAGACTAGATAGAGGAAGAGTTAGGCGCCTGTGCTCGAAACTTCAGATCTTCGTCTCCAGAGATTGGTATTATCTTGTATCTTTCTTTGTGACTTTATTCTAAATATTATTATGTTTCTATTTATGATGTTCCTAGTTTATTCTAGTTCTATATTTGATATGGTTATGATTGATAATGAGTTTATGTATGAGTTTGCAAAGCGCTTAGCTCTCTTCGCGCGAGGGTTAGGTGGTAGATTTCATGTAAGCATGGTGCTTAGATGTCGTTTACCTGCAAATGCACCCTATTGGCCAGGTCATGTGGTGGATCATGAAAGTGACAGTGTCGTTGAGTCCTTTGTAGTCCAACTCCTGTTGGTAGGACACGTAGAACCAGAGTTGCGTAGGAAGTTCTGCTATGTCTTGGCTTTCTATAGCAATGTTCCTTATACATAGATAAAGAGTCTTTTATGCTATATATGATGGTGTAGCGTTAGGATAGATGAATGACTTAGTAACTAGAACTACCTAGAAGTTTATATCTCTTGAACTAATCAGACATCAACCTACCTTAAGCTGAGTAGTCTATTTCTAATCGCTGTGTGATTGATTCCCTGTGCAACTATAATTCATATTATCTATCTATCATGGTTTACCCCTCTGCCAAGTATGTGACTGTGTAACCCATCACTCATAAGTAGCCATGTTTTGCAAGTTTATCTCACTGTTTAAGTCCTTAGTTTTTTCCCTTGAGCTAAATATATATAACAATACCTGGAATACTTTCCTATTGAAAAGCTACAATGGTAATTTATCTGTGCGCTTGCAGATTCCATATTTCATCTATAAAGGCTAGCAGTTATTTTTACTAACATTTCTTAGTATCATGTTAGGACTGTGACAAGCTAACTTAAGTGATGTTAAGAAATGTCAACAAGCACCGTTGCCGGGGAGGAATAAACTTTTTGAGAACAAATTGCTTAGACAGATACTTACTAAATGAGTGGTGGTTGCTAATCACCTCTACTTGGCAGGATTATCCCTGTTTGTTTTCTATGTCTATATTTTATACAGGGCATTAGCAGGATTGAATCTGATTCACTCAACTCTACTTCATCAGAATTGGATCAATCAAGAAGGAAGCATGTCACCAACACTTGAAGCTATGGCTAAAAAGACCTTGTTGGAGTTCACTGCTCCAACCATGGAGAATATCCACACTGGTCCCACGCTAGCAACTGAAAATCTTGAGTTTGAGCTCAAGCCAAGCCTCATCAACATGGTGCAAGCCGTTCAATTCAGGGAAAAGGTATATGAAGATGTGAGTGCACATCTACAGGACTTCATGGAGATTGGAAGCACCATCGCCATAGAAGGAGTTGATCGAGATATCATACTACTTTGCCTCTTTCCATTTTGACTAGTGGAAAGAGCGAAGCAGTAGTTTTATGCCAGCAAAGAAGATATCAACACATGGGCAAAATGTTCCAAGACCTTTCTAGCAAAATTCTTCCCAATAGGCAAGAACAATGCCTTAAGTGGAAAGATTACCAATTTCCAACAGCAGAAGACAGAAACCATTTCAGAAGCATGGGAGCGCCTCCAAGGATATATTCAAGATTGTCCCCATCATGGAATGGAAGAATGGTTACTCATGCAAGGCTTTTATCATGGATTAACCCAAAAGACGCATGAACACCTAGATGCCACTGCTGAAGGATCATTTTTGTCACTTACTCTTGGGAGAGCTAAGGAGCTTTTGGAGAAAATATCAGACAACCAAAGCTGGTCCCAAGATAACATTCAACATTGTCACCAAAGTGAAGAAACAATTGAGGAAGTTAATGCACTATCTACCAAGATGGATAATTTGCTCCACTGGCTAGACTAGAGGGCCAAGTACAAGGAAGATCAGAGGGTGATTGAAGGTATCACTCATTCTTGGAAGGCCATTCTTAAGTAAAAATAAGAGAATTCTTCATGCCAGTAGACTTCATATTACTGGACATGCACCCAGACTCGAAGGTATCACTCATTCTTGGAAGGCCATTCTTAAGTACCGCCAATGCTCACATTGACGTCGGGAAAGGAGAGATCAAGTTCACCATAAATGGCAAAGAAGAGCGATTTGCTTTCAAGTCAAAAGCAGAATTAAATTCTTCTGCGAAGATGGTAGAGACCGAAGAGATAAAAGAACCATCAGAGACACTGTCTTCAGGATTATCAGAAGGATAAATAATTTGGAAGGTCCAGTTCGGAGGACTTTAAAAATTTGAACCCTCGCCGGAAGGTAACTCGGTATTTACCCATATTTACTTTACAGTATTGCATTATAAAAATCTATGCCCCATAGAAGTAATTTTTTGGAGTATAACAACCCTTAAAAATATTTATTGTGGTGGCATAAAAATATTTACTTCATGCATTTTTAGTCTTTACTTTATAATTCCTGCATTATATATTTATATACCAAAAATATTTGAGATGAGCCCCACATGTCATAGACCACACCTCACATACATCACATCACATTATTCACCCACCTTCACTCATCTCCACTCACCACCACCAGCCATCTTTTCCACTGAAATTCACCCATCCAGCAACTTTCCTTGCTTCTCCACTAAGTAAAGAACCCACCAGCAAAAATTGGAGTGGAGAGGAGCCAGGAGTGGGGCGCCGCCC
>DXKC01000388.1:0-21557 GCA_031170775.1 Cymbopogon citratus
GATGATGGCTGGAGCAATTATAATTATATGCAGGCGATCCAGGCCTAGCTCAAAGACTAGTTGTTGGGGGTTTTCAGCAGGCTGCTGATCTGATCAGCGTGAATGTGTATTATTGTGCATAGAATATATGTGGTTTTTGTCCTTGCTATTTGGGAGTTTGATTTGAGGCATGAAACTATATATAGAGAGAGAAAGGGGGGTTTATAAAGATTAACCTTGTAATGTAAAATATAACTTCCAGATCCAGATGTCTTGATGTTGGTGTCGAGTTTATCAAAGGGACGCAAATGTCCTGACTCAACTTTAGTCCTGACGTTGATGCCGATTGTCTCGAACGATCTGGAAGTAGGATCGATGAACTGGACAGGGGCAGGGGGACTTGATGATATTGTAATCATAAAATGGTTGGCAGCTGAACCATATATATATATAAATAATATAAGTGTAGAATTTGACTAGATCAAGTTTTTAGTTTTCAAAAGAAATGTAAAGAGCCAAGTTACCATGGATGGCCGTTGGACTAAGCCAAATAGTGTGCCCCTTAGGCCATTTTTAGGGGAGAGTTTTGTATATTGCTTCTAATATTGCCTGGACAAAATTGAAACATGAGAGCACTCGATCTTAATGCATAGTTTCATTCATTTGATTGTAGACATTTAATTTCATGACATATCATATTCGAGAATAAAAAATCCATGACTTATCAGAGTGAGAAACTGAAATCTGAGCCGATAGAGTTTCAATTCCTCACCTAAAAAAACAAAATGTTATGCCAATAAAAATGTCCATGTGACAAACTATTAAATGCAAATAAAATCCTTACCGAGACTGACCCTATAATAATTATTTGTGTCACAAAGATCACACAAATGAATACGTGAGACGGTCAGGATACGAGAGACATGGTGAGGATGTACTAGCTTCTTTTGAACCAAAAAAAAAAATTGTTGGTTTGGTAGTTATGCGGTGGGCCATCGCCGATTGGGCGCAACAATTTGAGTCGCTGCTGGTCTATTGATTAGGTTTGCTATTCTTACTGAAAACGGCTCTATTTATTTTCCCATCCGACTCCGGAGTCCGGACCATAGTCGTGGTTTGCAAATGGGAGTCTCTCCTCGACCGGAACCCAAGCGCCGGTCCCAGTGGCCAGTGACCCGAGCCGTGTGTACCAGCACAGGAGGTAGCGGCCACGTCAGTGGCGCTCGAGCCACAAGCCAACGCACGTGACGCGACCCAAACGATTATCCTGAGGCTGACTCGGTTCGCCTCCCCTCTGCTCTGCCTGCCGTCCTCGCTCCCGGCCGTCCGTGCCCAGAGCATCTGCTATCTTCCGCTCCCCCTCCTCCCGGGCCTCGTCTCGGCCGGCCGTGTCCATGTCCATGTCCGCGCACATGTAGCGCGCCGGCCACCGACCCCCCGCACGCCACTGTCCGCGGCGCGATCACCTCCCGACCCCATCCACCTCCCTGGCTCGCTGCCTCGCCGATCGACCCAGCACAGCGCTCGCTCGCATGGCGATGCTGCTCCGCAAGGTGTGGGGCTCGGTGCTGGCGCGCGCGGCGGCGCCGGGGGCCGACCCGCCGCCGGGTTCTCCACGAGCCCGTCGCGCGCTGGCGCAGCGCGCGGAGCAGTACCAGTACCACGGCTCGCTGTCGCTGGGCGCGCTGGACGCCGTCCCCACGGACGTGATCGCGCAGATCCTGCGCTTGCTGGGCCCGATCGACGCCGCGCGCTCCAGCGCCGTGTGCCGCGCCTGGCGCGTCCTCGCCTCCGACAACAGCCTCTGGGCCTTCTTCCTCAGCCTTGGCCCGGAGCCATGGGACCTCGTTGTCTTCGCCGAGACGCACCTTGCTGCCGGCCCCGCCTCGCACTCGTGGTGCGTGCCGTTCTCGCCACTCGCTCTGCCTTTCCCGTCGCTGTGCTTAGTTCTGTCCCGGCCGCGCTCGGTTCGGTGTTGTGCCTCACATCGCTGGGCGTTTTGTAGGCTGTTCTACGATAGCTCGCCGCAGCTCTCGTTTAAGCAGATTTATGGCCTCCGAGCCGTCGTCCCTGGTACTCTCATAGTCGATGGTAAGAGATAATCAGATAAGCATAACCCTGAAATGGTTTTACTTTCAATTAGATGCCCAGCGCTTGCCCAATCAAAACAAATATTTGGGAAACTATTGATGAAGTAGACCCTTTGATGTTTGGATTGTTGCCTAATTGACTACTTAGTATTTCTGCATAACAAAATGGATTGTAGTACTGTTTGTACACCTTCAGTTACGGAAAACTTACTGTGCTAGAATACATTTTATATCTGTAAAAGATTGCCATAGTACTAAGATCAAATTCAACTCGTGATGGAATATTACTGTTTCTTCTTTTTATTCTTCTTTGTCTTCTGCTGTAACCTCAGTTCTTGGTGTGTTCTCTCTCTCTCTTTCTTTTATTGAAGGTGGATCTGGGTATTGCAAGTATGGCTGGAGCAAGTACGATGCCCCTTCTGGGCGTTGCGCTACATTCTTGGTAAGCTGTGGTGATCGGTGGCAAGCGTCACATCTTAAAGACACATGATGCCCATGAATATCGTGATGACCAAGACCATTGCTAACTTACTATTACTAATCTCAAGGTCAATGTTAACTGAATCATCAGAGCCCAAAGAGATGACACTAATTTCTATGCCTGCTGTGGCTATCGTGCAGGAATTTGGTAACATTGAAGCACCTATGTATGCAAGGCTTCGTCACTTCTTCTCTACAATCTACACAAGGTTTTAAACTAGATCTCACTTCCACAGTTCCATGTTTTTCCTTGGTTATTACAACAAATTTGCCCAGTATGTCCTTTTTCGTGTGTTCAAAGGAAATTTTATCAATGGTACTAGTGGGCATTGCCACATTGGGTGAATTCGTTTCGAGCACCTTTTGCTATGTCTATGAAAACTTTGGTGGATTAAGCTATGTACTGTTTAATGATTCACCATCTCTAGCTTTTCATGCCACTATTATGAATGTTTTATGCTATTCTACGATGTGTTCTCATTTATATTTAAGCTTGCATACTTACCATTGATTTCACTTTCTATATATTTCCTACTAGCACATGCTAGTAGATAGTTCTTTCATAATGCTTTATATTTCAGTTATCTACAATAGCAAAATTCTATGGGTGACACACTGTTGTTCCAGCATCCTTTCCCCTATTGGGATATACAGATATGTGTCCAACACAAAATTCTAGTATATTCAAATATTGCTGTTTCTTGCAGTCTCTTACCCAAAAGCTGACAAATGAAACAATAGCAAAATTCTATGGGTGACACACTGTTGTTCCAGCATCCTTTCCCCTATTGGGATATACAGATATGTGTCCAACACAAAATTCTAGTATATTCGAATATTGCTGTTTCTTGCAGTCTCTTACCCAAAAGCTGACAAATGAAATATGAAAAGTCAACTTTAGTTTATTTTTTTCGCCTCTGTTTTGGTTTGAAGTCGAGCTTGAGGTTTATTAAGGATTTATTTTTACCTGATGGACCATATGTTGTGATGTTTAGTGTAAATTGTTTGATCTGTTTCATTTTATTATACATCCTATTCTTGATTTCTACAGGATGCAAATAAAGCCTTCGACTCAACCAGTTATTGTTGTCCTTCCACTGTGTCACTCTGATGGTTTGTGTTATTGCATTCTTACTTGACCCATCTTCCTAGTTTACCATCCTGCATTTTGACCATATTACTTGACTCAACTTTATATTTGTCACAGATACCGAGTCTGCTAGGGCCTCAAGAAAGCAATACAAGGAGACGTTGTACTCTGTCTTGTTTGACATGAATGTACCTGCTGTTTGTGCTGTCGATCAAGTATGCATTATTACATTATTTGATTACTGGTTTAAACCAACAGGATTCATTTTTACTACATCAATATTTAATCAGTCATTGCTCCTTTCCTGAAGCACTTTTGTCCTAATGATTTCGCTTTCGTGAATTAATTCATGTATAATTGCACTACATCAGAACCATGAGTTTTAGTCAAAGCTTGAGCTATCCAACTGGACCTTTGTGTTCAAATAGTATATTCAGTATCACATCTTAATGATAATTCATATTATGTTGTAGACACAACATCTTTCTTCATGACCCAAGTGTCAAATATTGTTTGATGTTCAATTCTTCACACTTTGTATGTCCTTCATTAATACGACATATTTACAAACTATCTTTGAGTACACTTTCATGAGCAATGAGCTCACTGGCATTTGGTTTCCAGGCAGTTCTATCTTTGTATGCTTCTAAACGGACCTCTGGTATTGTTGTGCACATTGGATTCAATACAACTTCTGTTGTTCCCAGTAAGTAATTGTCCATATTGATATTATTAAGATTTTTCTAGTATTTACTGGGTGTTCCTGTGAGTTTTTTTTTTTTGAACTGTTCCTGTGAGTTTGTGGAACACTAGTCGTGCTGTTTGGTGTCTGTATCTTTCAGCTGCACGTACCAATATCATTTACGTGTCACCATTCTGATAATATATTAATATATCTTCAACAGTCTTTCAAGGTAGGGTGATGTATGAGATAGGTGTTGAAACTGTGGGGCAGGGTGCCCTTAAACTCACTGGATTTCTCAAAGAGTTAATGCAGCGGAGAAATGTATCCTGTGATTCACTGTATACTGTTCGAACCATCAAGGAGGTAAAAATTGTTTATGCTGCAATGTTAGAGTTTTTTTGGAGTAAAGACATTTCCTATAAGAATCTCACCAGTATCTTCAGACAAGCTAATTGTATTTAGACTGAAGCTTATCTCTGGCTTCTGACTCTGCCTCTCTTTCTCTCTCATGTGAAGAAACTATGCTACGTAGCCACTGATTATGAAGCTGAATTACGTAAAGATACACAAGCGTCCTGCGAGGTTGATGGTGAAGGGTGGTTCACTCTGTCAGAAGAGAGATTCAAGACTCCAGAAATTCTATTTCAGCCTCATATGGGAGGAATGTACGGAATATTCAGATATTGCTTGATTTGTGTTTTCATAGCAGTTTAGTTATGGTTGCTAATTATTGATCTTGCACTTGCAGGCGTGCTATGGGCTTGCATAAAGCAGTATCTCTTTGTATGGATCACTGCTATACTTCAGGACCAGTTGGTGATGACAGCTGGTACAAGACAATCATTTTAGCTGGTGGATCGTCATGCTTTCCTGGTTTACCAGGTATTTTTCCTATTGATATTAGGGCTGATATTCTCTTTAGATATTACTTAGTGTCAAAGTGAAAATAGAATAATGATGGGTAATGCTACTTATTCTAGATCTTGACTGTGACAAATATCATGTAATGCAACAGAGAGGCTGGAGAAAGAGCTTCATCAACTTCTTCCACCTTATATGTCAGAAGGAATAAGAGTACTCCCCCCTTCATTTGGTACTGATTCTGCCTGGTTTGGTGCAAAGATGATTAGCAATGTAAGGACATGGAACCTTGATCTTTTCTGTGTTAAATTCAATTTCATCGTTCATGTTAATCTCACTCGATAGCGGCTGCTTTAACTCTAGGTGAGTACTTTCACTGAGACATGGTGTGTAAAGAAGAAACAATTTCGCCAGAAGACACGCCGGAGTGGTTCATTGTTTGTGAATTCTTGGTAATAAAAATCTCAGACACAAGTCGCAAGCAAGAAACATAAAACATGGAGTTCCTCCACGCATTGAAAATATGGTCCACGGAGCCTCCAGTATATAAAAGAATGAGCATTCATGCCCATATCATGTATACATGGATTGTGAGCAAATGCATCATTGGTATTGTTGTTATAGGATGTTTTGGTAAGTTCATTGTGGTTATAGGATGTCAGAAAAAGTGCAGGAGTTGTTTCTATGTTCAGTGGAACGATTAATCAGTTATTGGGCTGGAGTCATTTGTCTCGATGATCAGCAGAACGATTAATTAGTTATCCAGCTGGTGTCTTTGTTTATAGTTAAATATCTCATGAAGTTTGGTGCAGTTCTAAATGTTGTAAAACACAATAAATCATCGTGTAAATGAGATTTTTTTTTTTTTGCTGATGCAACTGTGACGCCGGTCAGTTCTGGGTGGGGATTGGGGAAGACTATGTTGAGAAATGAATGTAATGAACAAAGATTTTTGAGAACAACTCTTATATTTCATTGATCTCTTAGAATATATACATGTGAAGAGTTGCGCCGTACGGACACAACTGTTTGGTGTTACAGTGCATTACTAACTGCTAATCCTATGATTAACTGCTAATCTATCTCTAGATGAGATCACTGAATGGATCATGGAGAGGTGTTGATGAACAGATGTCGTTTCATAACAGACTATACACCCTCCGTTTTGGAATACAAGGAATCCAAATTTCTTTTAAGTCAAACTATTCTATTTTTTATTAAATAAATAAATTATAGGAAATATCATATTATTGTATTATATGCATTTATTTCATAATGTACCTCTTTGATGTGGAGCTGTTAATATTCTCAACTTGATATTATGGCAGTCCTAACTCCATATTATGTCAAGTTATATAGACAACACATATAAAACCACATAATGTTTTCTTATGACACCACATATAAAACCACACTATGTTTTCTTCTAAATGAAACTTGATGTGGAGCTGTTAATATTCTCAACTTGATATTATGGCAGTCCTAACTCCATATTATGTCAAGTTATATAGACAACACGTATAAAACCACATTATGTTTTCTTATGACACCACATATAAAACCACACTATGTTTTCATCCAATCAGTGGTTTCTCTCATTATCAGTGGTTTCTCTCATGTTATCCATCTACAAAAATATATTCATATCTTGGGATCCTGTATAGACGTAATTTTTAGTTTTAAGGAAACTTTTATTTTCAAAATCCTTAATTCTAATACCATATCACCGTTTTGTTTAATTGACA
Organism: Cymbopogon citratus; assembly: GCA_031170775.1. NCBI lineage: Eukaryota > Viridiplantae > Streptophyta > Magnoliopsida > Poales > Poaceae > Cymbopogon > Cymbopogon citratus. Next base: position 6,931 of record DXKC01000388.1, read on the forward strand.
CAAAACCAAATCATTTCTTTCTTCCTTAATTCAAATATATATCACCATTCTACTTAGTTAAAATCCTAATAAATGAACATGAAACCAAACCACCCTCACCCCCTTAGCCTGTATGTCGCAGAATACTTCGTACACTAGTATAAATTGTAGTAAAGAGTAATTTCGTCTACCTCTTACACTCGAGATATTTTGGTTTTTGGTTTTTCCTACTTTTTGCTACTATGTCTAAGGCCTTGTTTAGATGCAATTTTTTTTTGAATTTTACTACTGTAGCACTTTCGTTTGTATTTGACAATTATTGTCCAATCATAGAGTAACTAGGCTTAAACAATTCGTCTCGTGATTTACAATCAAACTGTGTAATTAGTTGTTATTTTTATCTATATTTACTACTTCATGCATGCGTCCAAACGTTCGATGTGATAGAAAATCTTGTAAAAATTTAGAACTTTGAGTGCATCTAAACATGGCCTAAATTATTATAGCATAATAGCATAAAAGTAATTGTATCTAAAAAGGTTAAGAAAAGGTCTTACATATAATTTATAAATAATGTTAGAAAACTCGAAGCATCTTTTAATTTACAACGGAGACAGTATACATCAAACCATTTAAGTTACCAATAACCCCTAAACCTGTAAATTAAATCCAGGCTGTTTCACCAACTGTTTGAACTCAAGGTAATTGCGACTTCTTACGAGGTGATAACTTAGAATCTACGTAGACATGTTCATTAGGTTGTTCCACCCCAGGTAGTTTTCTGCTACATGTAAATTCAAAGTTACTATTATTTTTTACATAGTGATGAACTTAGAATCTAAATAGACATGTTCATTAGGTTGTTCCACCCCAGGTAGTTTTCTGCTACATGTAAATTCAAAGTTACTATTATTTTTTACATAGGGATAACTTGTTAGAAACAGGACACTAGAACACAGAAGAAATAATAATACCCTCGCTAGCGAAGAAATTGAATCAAAAGCATTCCATCACCTTCTAGCCAATTCCAGAGCATGTGATTAGGTTGTGACGTTACCGACTGAATTACCAATTTTTAAAGAATATAAAACCCCTGCGCTCACTGGGACCCCAGTTAAGTAGCAGACACATTATTAAATAAACAAAAGAGACAACACAAACCATATAGAAATACGATTAACGAAGCAATCAGATAACGGAACAGTCAGGTAGAACAGACTACCAGACACCAACGGACTTCACAAGGTAATACATGAGTTCAACAGGACACAATAGCCCTCAAAAGTCCATTCATAACTTGCTGGGACAGTGACTTGACTGGTTATTTAGGTGATAACGATTTTGTGGGTAGGCACATAAACCAGTTTGGCCAGCTTTTAGCCACGCTTCTAGCCCATGGCATACTTCTGCGTCCAGGAGCGCGCAGTGGACTCATACTTGGCCCTGTCAGTCTTGTACATGTGAGCAATCTCAGGGACAAGAGGATCATCAGGGTTCGGGTCCGTGAGCAGCGAACAGATTGACAGAAGAACCTGTTAAGGCAGAAAGAACAGAACTGATCAGTAACAGTAAACGATCTTGAATATGCTTTTCTCAAGGAACATTGCCCCAGAATCTCATTAGCCAACTGCAATGCCTTGGGACAAAAAGTGTCAAGGGCAACTTTAGTGGCACTCAGTATCCATCTCAATCCACATTTGCTGGGGTGAAGCCAAAAAAGGCTTCAATTCCTACCACACTTGTGGATTGGGGCGGACAAGAGTGCAGCCAAACAAGCCCTAGAACTCACAATATACACCATGTAGACGATTTACCTTTGAGATGGTTAAAGCAGGGCTCCACTGTTCCTTAAGGATGTCAAGGCAAATGCTGCCGTTGCTATTAATGTTCGGGTGGAAAACCTTGGTGCGGAAAGACACCTGCAAATAAGCATATCATAAGATTAGATCACTGTAACTGATTTAAGAGTTACCATATGATATGTTGACTGAGGACGAACAAGTAGCTCTAGGTATCATAATATACACGCATTAGAAATCATAATATAGAGAAATTACCTTAGGTGGCTTGAAAGGATAATCCGGTGGGAAATGAATGTTCACCAAGAATACGCCACCAGCAAATGGGCTGTCCGAGGGCCCCATAATGGTCGCTTGCCAATGGAACATGTCCTCTCCAACAGGACCTGACAATATGAACAGTTAGTGCAGATCTACATGCAGAGCAGCTACAAATGTTAAGTAAAAAAATTGTGATTCAATGGCGGTGGCGAGGTGGGGGTAGGGGGAGGCTTCCTACTAAACTGATCTAATGATCGCAAATGGACAGGCTCCACACCAAAAGAGATAATATGATAGAAACACATGGAGCAAACATTTCAACAATAGAAGCCAACACATATGCAATAGTCATATTAGACCAAACAAAGAACATCAGTATGACTACAAAGTTATACATGAATAAAACAAATGCAGAGTACATCACAGCCTTGATGGACATCCTTGCTGATCAGTAATGTTTATTCTGGTCTTAATCATGTCATGGTAAGATGCCTTGTGTTTATGTCAACAATAGATTGATTCTATATACATTAACTCAGTGGTGTGGTTTAACTGTACCCAGATACAGATCATGTAACAATTGATGAACTGGCAATAGCTACAACTGCTTTCCAGTCTAACTGAATTAGCATCTCACATATACAGCTTAGAAAGCAAACATTGATATCATGAACTTTAAGAGCTCACGGAACATGTAAGCATAGTACTGCAAAATCGGCACATATATAATATTAAAACCAGGGTTATCCAAATTCCAAAGTAATCCATCAAAACATGACATCACATGCAACCAATATAGGTAACTAGAGCTGTATCTGCGTCAATCACATGCCAAGGAAACAAACAGACACCAATCTACAACTCAATCACATAAGGCCGACGCGTACATCGCAATCGCAACACAATTCCGCAAGATCTGGACACAAACCACAGAGCTATAGAGCAAACAAATCACCTGCGCTGCAGGAGGTGGGCGGGTCCTTCTGCAGGTCCTTCAACTCCTTCAGGATCCTCTTCGACGCCATCGATCAAACCCTAAACAAAATCCCCAAAATCCACAGATCAAATCGAACCTAGGGTAGGTAGGGCTCCACAGATCGACCCGATCGAATCAAGGGAGGGGGTCATACCGATCGGTGCCGGGGGGGATCAGGCGTGGGTGGCGCGGGGTCGGTGCAGCGGCCGCCTCCCTCTCTTCTCCGAGGCGCGCGGCGGCGACGGCGTGTCGCGGGAGCTCGGGCCACGAACGGGAGGAAGCGAGGAGTCGGGGGATTTGGCTAGGGGGCGCCCGTGGGGTCGTTTTATAGGGCGACGGGCCGGCGTGGGCCGTCCGATCGCGGATCCGCGGGCGCCGACGACTCGCGTGATACTTACGCGGGACGCGTTCGCCTTTCGGTGCTTTCCGGGTTTCTTTTGCGCAAGAAAAGGGGTGAAAAATCATTGCCCTGTTTTTTAACTCTAGGTCACGATTTGATGACATGTCCTTTCAAAAAAACAAATTGTGTTGGAATGACACGCTTTTAGTGCACATGGATCTCCTGGCCTCATCTGGTTACGGAGATACGGCTCCAGTCTATTTGCTTTCGTGTTATAGACTAGTAAAGCCGTTTAAGATTATTATAAAATATTTTAAATTTTTATATATGTATTATTCTACTATTTATCTAGACATAATATTTATCCAGATACATGATAAAAGCTACGAATCTAGAAAAAAAGGCATAGCATCTTATATTTGACTCCCTTCATTTTTCAAAATATAAGGCATTTTGATTTTTCTATGTACATTGTTTTTTTTATATATCTAGACATAACTATATTTATAAGTGTATAGAAAAAAACTATGCATATAAAAATGTCATAATAACGTCTTATAATTTGAGATTGAAGGGATATAATAGAAGGAGGTAGGCGGATGAAGTTGTTCAAAATAAACCGGAAAACTAAAAGAAGTGATAAAGCAGAGCTTTTAGGTGCTTAGTATAATTTGGAAAACCAAAAAAGCCCTATGTTTAGTGTTACATGTATTTCTTCAGTGATACAAGACGTGTTTTTTTATAGTTGTTATAGTGAGATGTGTACCAATTTCAACTATATTAACATATGCAAATCCAATATATCTAGGCGTTCGTAAGTGTATATCAAGTGTATGTGTATGGCTACATGCAACCGATATGCTCTTGGACTATATTTCAAACGAAATAAACAAAAATTCAACTCTTGTTCCTACCATATTGCAAGTTTCATTGGCTACTTTTGTTTTTCAAATCCAAATTATACTAGCACTCTTAAGCACGTCGAGTTGCCATGGGCATCTTTTTATCCATTAGACTACTCTCCTAAAATCATGCATCTTTTTAACAAAGTAAGTGAAACCTGAGATTTTTTTTCTATACATTTCGCTCTAAAATTTAGGCGTCTCCGTATTTTTACAATGTAGTTTTTCAAATTTTAGTCGAACTTATAAAAAATTCCTAATAAGAAGTGTAAACGGTCAACAATAGCTTGATGTTATAGTTGTTGATGTATTTTTCCGTAATCATATATAGTTAGAGTTACATATAAAATAAGGCATATTTTGGAACACAATTTGAGTAATGAAATGGTTACTCTCGTTTTCTTCATCTTCAACACAAAGGCACATTTTGGAACACAATTTGAGTAATGAAATGGTTACTCTCGTTTTCTTCATCTTCAACACAAATTTCCAAAGAGTAAAACAAACTACAAACCCGATCAAAAAAAAAAAAAAAAACCCTACAACCTTAGAGGGCCGAACTGTAAAAGTGGCAAAGAAAACTGCCGCAGTGCCGCTGCCAGCTGCTGCCGTCACGCTACTAGCCGCTAGGGATGTCGGCCATGGCGGCGGGCCGCCGCCTGCTCCATCTCCTGCCGGGGCTGGAGCTGTGCCTGCGGCCCCGTGCGCTTACCCTCCTCTCCTCCTCGCGGTACCTCTCTATCCTGACCCCACGCCGCTGGCCCAACTCCTACTGACTTCTCTGCCCCAAAATTCACAAACTTTCGCTTCTTCTGCAGGGCAGATGGGATGGCTAGTTGCTGGCGCGAGCCTCCGCGCCGGAAACTTGTAACCTGCCGGCAAGGTGCTTTCGAAGAGGGGAAGGCAGGTGAGGCGTTGATGATGCTACAGAAGTGGTCTTCAATTTGGTTCTTTTTTTTTTCCGCGACCGGGCCTTCACCCGTTTTTCCAATTTGGTTCTCTCAGACCATTTTGGTTTAATTTAAGCTGATTTGTTTCTTGGCTTCGTGCCGCTTTCCGGGCAGCGAGGGATAAGGCTGTGCCCATTCCAGATGAACTGCTCGGCCATAGCAAGGATGCCAATGGCAGGGACCTAGACCTAGAGCCCACTGGAAAGAGCTCTGCCAATGAGTCTGTGCAATTTTCTTTCGAAGAGGAGAGTGACGACGTGGTGTGCGAAATTAGCAAAAGCATGGTGCAAGATGTGGAGAAGGCTGCAATTGAATTGCTTGCTGCCAGGTGAAAACTGTTGAATGAATGATTCACACCTATAGATGTTTATGGTATTTCCCTGAAACTCTGTCAGTAGCACAGCAACATTTTTGTAGTGAATGTTTTTGTGCTATTTCATTCTGTAGTAGTGTAGTATGAACACAAGCACATTTGTATGTGTGACCAGCAGACTATTCATTTAGTCTTGTCTGAACCAAGTGAATGTGTTTTTCTGGCTGCTGCCAGCAAGTTAATCCATAGATTTTCTCAATTTCTGACATCATGGATTTGTCTTAGCATCTATAGTTTAATGAAGTTTGTGTGCTATGCATTCAGGCCATTGTATCTTACTTGTTTTTGGCATATCTTGCCACTGTTGAGAATGAACACTGAAATATGTTTTGTTTCTCCTGAGCAGAGCTTTCACTGTTTCTGAGCTTAGGAAGAAACTACGAAGTAAGAAGTATCCTTTTGATACAATTGATGCTGTGATTGCTAATTTCCAGTCAAGGTAAGACTGGTTTTTGTTTTGCTTATGGTCACACTGTTAAAATTACAACTCCTTATTTGCAGAATAGTGGTTGTAGAACTATCACTGTCAATTTTTACAACCCATGTAGCATAAGCACCCAAGTTTTGTAGAGGGCTATCTGTATTTTGTATTTCTAGATTTTTAGTGTTAGATCTAACCAATACCTTTTGCTGATATAACAAGTTATTAGGCATTAATTCTAAGAACATTGCTATGCCTGTGCTCAAATTATTTTTAATATCTTTGAATTTTACTTCTGAAGGGGTTTGTTGAATGATGGTTTTTATGCTGAATCATTTTCGCGATCCCGTTGGCTAACATCAACATGGGGTCCACGGCGAATAAAACAGGTCAGTGTTTTCTCTCTCCTCTCCCTTGCTGTTGTTCTAAATGAATTGTTGGCGCATGTGGCCTTCCTTTATTATTACAAAAAAACCGTTTCATGTTCTGTGACTGTGAGTGGTGAATTTCCTTGAGTTTTCTCCATAAATCTCCATATCTAAAGTCTGTACAAAGAGGTGAAAGAAAAAGTTACTTTGTAAAGGAACTTTATATTCTTATGCCTTCCAATTTCATGTTCTGTGAATGGTAAATTCCCCTGAGCTGTCACCAGAAATTTCTAGTGTAAATTTGATAATGTCCATATCTAAAGTCTGTCCAATGAGGTGAAAGAAAAGTTACTTTGCAAAGGAACTTTATATTCTCATGCCTTTGGATATAGTATATTTGTGATGCCTGATTTTGCTCGTCTTTATTTGATTCTGTGCTTTGTATCTCCCTGTTAAATTCATAAGTAAATTATTTTGTAATTGACATTACCCCTGCTCTCGAATTAGGCACTTCGCCAAAAGGGTGTGCCAGAGGCAGAAGTAGATCAAGCAACAAGAAGAGTGTTCCAGGATGGCCACGGCCATGGAAAAGAGGCAACGTTTGGCATATCCGAAGCTTCCATGGATCGTCTGTTTGCTCAGGCATCCAAACAGTGGCAGCGTGGGCAAAGCTTGACCCTGGAGAATCGCCGTGCGCGCATTGTGAGGTGGCTTCAATACCGAGGGTTCAACTGGGCTGTGACCAATTCCATTATCAGGAGGCTGGAGGCTCAGCGCCCTCCCTGACTCTTTGTGCAATGTATTATTCTTGTTTCTGATGAACATGCTCTGTCAATATTGGGACAAGAACTTTAGACATATTGCTTTGACATCCTAATTCAGATATTCCAGTTTGGAAAAAGCGATGTGAAATCTTACTCAATGAATAGCGATGAACACATCAAGTTAAAACTGAGAAGTTCAGGCAAGCGCCTCTGCCTCATCTTCTGTTCTTTTGTTCAGTTTTTATCGATGGAAACTGTGAAATGAAATATGGACTGTGTTGGTGACCAGACCAGAGAACACAGGGGACAAGTTCATACATGCCGAAGCATTTGCAAACGACGAGAAACATAAATAAATTCAACAAATTGATACATAATAGTACACTTATATGTTGGTTAACATTTTTGTATGCAAAATATAACATCATTAATTGTTCAGAAAACAGATAAAAAATGCTTCAGTAGCGTTAAGTATCGCCAGCTCTGTTCGATGCTTGTTGGTGAGTCATTGTACCCGACGACGCAAAAGGAGGAATACATGACAGTGTTCAGTTGTTCACTGCTGCCGCCTGCCGCAACGAATCATTTCGCGCCATCGCCTCTCATGCGTCGGCCGTGCTGGGACCGTCCGATGGGCTGGACGCGCTTGGCGCGTCCGCGGGAGCACTGGCCGGGCTGGGCGCCGACGCCGACCCGCTTGGCGCCTCCGTGCTCGACGTGGAGGAGCTCGACGTGCTGTCGGCGGCGTCGGCGAATGGCGCCACGGCCGCGGCGGCCAGGAGGATGACGATGAGGGCGAGAGCACGGGCCATGGCAAGCTCGGTGTGTTGCTAGCGCTTGTGACTGAAAGCTCCGGCGTTGGTGCGCGCGCGCGCGTGAGGTGCTGGCTCTTGCGTTCTTGCTGCGGCGGTGACCGGAGCGAGGTGATTTCTGGTGCGTTTTATAGGCAGGACTGGTGACTATTTTCGGGCGGTGCATTGGGGTCGCTTCGCGCTGGCATGCCCCGGGCTGCACCACGTCGCGGTACTTGCCTGATGAGGACCTGGCTGTTTTTAGACATCAGCCGATGGATGCGACGTGTGGTGAGTTTTTCAGGGATTGTTCAGTTCATGCTTGGAGGGTGGTGTGCTTGTGAAAAGTTCACTGGAGAATGCTATTCGGAGCTACCATGGATGATGGATCACTTGTTTGGTGGCTGGCAGGAGGCAAAGCCCTGGATTGGTTTAAGGAACTGCAATCAGTTTTGACACCTGTTCCTGGGAGTGAAAAAAAATCAACCAGTTTCTCACTTTCTGTTGTCCTGGAAATGGGTATGGGCTCCTTTTTTATGAAGAAAATTTATGCCGAAAAAAGATCAGGAAAAAGAAAAGAAAAGGCTTCATCTGGAACTGCTGTGTGACCACTTGTCAGAACCTGCGCTTGCCCCCACCCCCTCTCAGGAGTCAGGACAAGTGGGCCTGATCAATAAGCAGATTTGGGAATCAGCAGTACCTAGCAAAGTCAAAATCTTCTCCTGGTTGTATTTCAAAGACCGACTGAGCTCGCGTGCCAACCTCCTCCAGAAACATGTTCTTGAAGATGGCATCTGACACAGCGTTGCAAAAACGGTGTTGAAGATAGACAGCATGTTTTCTTCAGATGCTCCTCTGTTGCTCCACTCTGGATGATGCTGGGAATGACTGCAGTGACAGCATATCTTCGTCTTCGAATGAGGTCTGGGACTGGGCTCTCCGTCCACCCTGGCTGACCCTGCAGACTTGACCTCAAGCTTTGGCCCTCAGTTTGCTTACTCTCTTGTGGCGTCTGTGGGATGCTCGGAATGGAGAAATGTTTCGGGGTGAACAGACGACGCCAACAAGATCATCTCTCGGTCTCGGGTGACTGAAGACCTTGCTGCATGGAAGAAACATTTTGTTCTGAAGAAAGCCGGCACTGCTGATAGGATTGGTGCCTGGCAATTGTATCTGAATGAATGTAAACATCCCGCTCCTGTAACCCCCACGCCCTTTGTAACAATGCTTTCTGTAACGAATTGCTGATCTTGGCTTAATCAAATTCCAGGTGGGGATCCACTCCCCCCTGTAGGTTTCCTCAAAAAGAAAAAGAAAAAGGAAAAGAAAAAGAAAAACTGGAAGCTCACAGCCTCCGTAATATTCCGCTTCTCAAATGGTACTCTTGTCATTTTCATTTCAGGTTTAGTCAATCGGTGTTGTAGTAACAATTTTATCTAGCTTATTGTCGAAAAAAACAAATCTAGCTTATGATGAACATGGTCATTCCACACTGGAACGATGTTGCTTTGATATCCCAACTCAAGATCTGCCTATTCATTCATTAAGAATGAAAGAAACAGTATAAAGACTCAAACTGCATCTAAAAAAAGAGCACATGAGAAACACATAAAAACAGACGGGTTACATATGCAGTTAAGAGAAGTAGAGAACAGCAACTCAGCAAGTTCTTAAATAAACCCTGCTAACTGCCCTGTATACCAAACCCTCCTAATATTATCAGCCATCTTGGCATGTAGTTGGCATATATTGCTCTGGCCAGAGAAGTGAACCAAATACGGACTACATGCCAAGATGGTTGATAATATTTGGACCAACATAAATTAAGACCCTACAATACAAATATAGTATGGTTTCAGATAAATATAATGAATATCATGCTTCCAGTAGGAGGTTTGAGAATTGAGATAAAGTATATCCAAGAACAAGACTAAAGCTAAAATCTGATTCCATAAAATTGTGTTGCCAGATTAAGTACATCAACTTTAGAGAAGGGTCATTTTCCTTCTAAAAACAAGCCTCAAGCATGAAAATGGTACATCAGTACATCAACTTCAGAGAAGGGACATTTTCCTTCTAAAAACAAGCCTCAAACATGAAAACGGTACATTGGTGTTTGACACGCCTAAGCACTACTAACTACTAGCCGAGCAAAACTTGTAATGCAACAACCAAAACAATAAAAAGACAATAACATAAAGTGCGTTGACAACATTGTTCGTCAAAATTCAGAACATACAACTAAGTTTTAACAAAGATTACCACTGAAATGATAGCTAGACTCCGTTTCTTGTTCTTTTGATGATCATAGGAGAAATCCACTTGATTGTCTTTGAACGCGTCAGTGCCAGTGCTAGGTCTGTTGAAAGGACTAAATAGCCCTAAGAGGTGGTTGAATCGAGTCTGAAAAATAAATGTAAACAAATCTTAGTCTACGAATATATAATATTTGCTACTTCACCTTCCCTTGAAGTTTAATCCCTAGAACTAAAAGAGTAACAGGAACTAGGGACAGTTTTGCTGGTCAGGCTTGTATAGGAAACGAACCAAACACACCTATAAGTACTAAACCAATTCCAGTCACCCCTTTGCATGGTGAGGTTCTAGCAATAGAAAAATTATACTAAGTTTGAGTCCTTAATTATTAGTGCCACCTAGCTAAATATGTCCTTAGCAAGCTTGACATGAAAATAGTGCAAGAAAACAAAAGGAGGCAAATTGATAACCATTTTTTTGCCATGGTATCGGTTGCGAAAACACAACCTTACTACACGTTTGAGCTCCACCGATATCTTTGGAGAGCCAACTTTGCTCTCTTTGGCTTGTGAAAAACTAGAAACATAGTATGGAAACAATTTTGCATTGAAACCCATGTTAGAAGCATATGTCATGGGCCTAGCGGGAAGATATGACACGTGGGACAAGATATTCACACACAGAGCAAAGAAGGCAAGCACAACAAATCAAGAAAGTGGATAGGTTGGTGCTAAATTGAGGGTAATTTTGGGTGCACCATTAGCTGGTGCTAATTTAGAAGCTTAGTAAGACTGATTGGGAGAGAATTTAAGGGTGATTGGGCTACATAATGGCCATGTATACCATGAGCTACCTAGGAACAATCAAACAAGAATTGGAAGAAAAAAAAACTTCTCTAGCTGAGAGACTGCCTCTCAACCTGAGAGACTGCCATAACATCCTAGCATCAAGTATCGGAGATGCCGGGTTCCAATGAAGAGGACAAGCAGTCCAAGGTGCCACTGCCGTCAGATCCTATTGCCAATGTGTTGGTCGACCTCACCCACAAGATGGTGTCTCTCTTCACGTGCCTAGAGGCCCTAGAATCCCGAGCCATCTAGGTTCCCTATGGCTAGACGGGCTATGGGACAACAACCGTCTCCATGCTAGATCCCGTTGCAGATGTGTCCCAACTTCCACGTCACTTCGACAACATTGCTTTTGTTGTCGATCCACCAAGTGGCATGGGCAGGGCATCATTCTCAAGCGATGTCGTTGTGTCATCATCAGCAGCAGTCGCCGCCTTGCAGCTGATCGAGAGTGAGTAAGAAGAGTGCTTGCAAGGTATCAACGGCGGAGGGAGTGCATGCTGCTGCGTGGGGACCTAGCGTGTCGATGGGACCGAGAGATGCGCAATTTGTAGCTCACTTTGCCTTGCACCCCTTCGTTGCGCAGAGGATCTCAATCTCGTCAACCACATCCGCGATAGTTGAGTTTGCGTCGACGGTTGGGGAGGCGTAGTAGGTGTTGGCAGCGGTGCGAATGCACGTTGCTGCGTGTCGATAGGTCTAGGAGACGTGCAATCTGCAGCCATTTCTGACCCGCACTCCTTCGTAGTTCCTCGAAGTTGCACTTTGTTGCGCACATAGCCTCCATCTCATCAGCCGCCGCACTAGGGGTCCTGGGCATGCTGTTTCTTCTTGTAGGCGGCAAACTCAGAGTCTGCATCGACGGTTGGGGGCACTCCCCTCCTCACCGTTCTCTATTGGAAGCCCTCATCACTTCTCTATGAGGTGAAGACTACGCCATGGGATCCAGGTGGTTGTACATGTGCAGTTATTGCGTGCGGACAGTGTCCACCTTCGATTGAAGCAGACGGAAAAATAGAGTACAAATCTATTTCACGTTGCGAAAATAAAATGAATCGAGATGTAAAAAGCTTGTTTTTATATGTTAGATTCGTGGTGAGTCGAGTCATCTGGTTAGGTTGCAGCTTGAAGGTGCCACCACTGTTGGATACCAAAGCAAGGCGTCGGCCGACCTCACCCAGGAGATGGCATCTATCTTCGCACGCCTGGAGGCCTAAGAATCCCCGGTGTCGGTGATCACCACCTTCACCACCATGCCACCAGGGTTCCCCTACGGCTTGTCGGGCTTTGGGACACCTTGTACATTTGTACCACTTTCATCGCTTGCGCCATGTCGACGACACTGCTTTTGTCGTTGTCGATCCATCATGCGCCATGGGCAAAGAGCACCATCTTCAAGCGGTGGCGTCGTGTCATCCATGTAGACCAACAAGCAGACGAAGGAGATTGTGTGGGAGCATTGAGTAAGAAGAGTGCCTGCCAGGTGTCGGCGGCTGCTGTGCACGGCCTCTGTAACATCCCACCTCCTCGAGGCCGGGCTCACTTACATCTGGCAGCTTAACTAGGATATAGACTATCCTCACAGACCAACACCAGTCTTTTCTACACACTTTGTCCTCACTCGTGCGTACCCGGGAAGGACTTCCCGGTCGGTCACCCATCCCTAAATTGCTCCAAGCCAAGCACGCTTAACTTTGGAGTTTTTTTAGAGATGAGCTTTCGAAAAAGAAGTTGCAACTTGTTGGTATGAATACCCTATTAATCTTGTTAAACCCTGGGCCGGGGTATCACAGCCTCCTAACGCGTTGGTGGGTAGAGATGCGCAATCTGCGGCAAATTCTGCTCCATACCCCTTTGCAACTCCTCGAAGTTGCGCTTCGCCTCGCAGAGGGCCTCCCATCTCATCAATTGCATCAGGGTGGGCATGTTGTTTCCCCCATGGGCGGGGAACTCAAAAGTTTGTGTCGACGGTTGGGGAGGCGCACCCCCCTCACCAATCTCTATCGGAAGCCCTCCTCTCTTCTCTGTGAGGCGGACTACGCCGTGGGATCCAGTTGGCTGCGGACTACGCCATGGGATCCCGTGGTTGTACATGTACGATTATTGCGCTCAAATGGTGTCCACCTTCTATTGAAGAGTCCGCAAAAATAAAGAGTCCAAATCTATATTAGGTTGAGAATAATAAAATAAGCCAAGATGCAAAAGAATTATTTTAGGTGTTAGATTTGTGGTGAGTTCAGTCATCGTTATAAGCTGGTTAGGTTGTAGCTCGATGACGAGCTACTTGTCCACAAGGGGTGTAGCGTTACAGATGGGCCTATGGGAAGATATGTTATGTGGGGCAAGAGAAGCACTCGCACAACAAAGAAGGCAAGCGCAGCAAATTAGGAAAGTGGCTAGATTGGAGCCAAATTGAGGGCAATCTTAGGTGTGCCATTAGTTGGTGCTAATGTAGAAGCTTCGCTAGAGTGATTCAGAGAGAATAGGGGTGATTGGCCTACCTAATGGCCATATATACTGTGAGCTGAATAATCAAGCAAGAATTGGAAGGAAAATCCTTCTCTCTTGCTCGGCCATGGGCAAGGCCCCCGGGCTGCCCCCTTTCTCCATCTCAACCCGAGCCGCCGCCATAACAACCCATCTCAGCATTGAACAACATAAATAAATAAGCTAAAACCTGATCACTCCTCAGGCTAGTGAACCTGAATCCCTCAATTAAACTAATATGTCTGAAAAATTATCTCTTCACTGAAGCACAACAGTTTTCCCAACAAAAGAAAAACAGAGGGGAAAAGCTAAGCACAAAATATAGAACATACATCGCAACATTAGAGCTCTACTATCAGCGAAGAGGCACGCCCAGCTGCTGCTTGATGCTCTGGTTCATCTTAGATCATGTCTGAATTTCCTTAGAACAAAAAAATCATTAGGAATTCTATTCAATCACCTTCAGCAACTGCAGTGTAAAAATTATATGGCTATACCTGCACAGTTGGACCGGTATACATGCCAGTTTGCATGTGGACATTCACTTCAGTGTTTATGGCCTCCAGCCATGCATAATTATCTGGGTTACCAGCTACCTTTGTGCGTCCAGCTGCTGCTGTTGGAGCATCAAATGACCATGAGAAAACAACAATATGCTGCAAATAAAACACTATGCTGCCGCCTACCACTAAAAACAGCTACAAGATGGTTTTCCTGAATTGTGAATAAAAAGACAAAACAAAAGCACATCATCTATTTAAAGTACCTAAAACACCCGTGGCAATACTAATAGCAAGGCAATAGGATAAATCCTAAATGCACCGACCTAGGCCACAGATCAAATTGCACGACTCACAGTGGCAGTTATGGGATTATTGGCGTGGAAAAGATCTCTCACCATTCATGATCGATAATCATCCAATGCATAAGTGGTCCTGCAGATCTATCTACCTCAAGAAGGTAGGGAAAACGCCTCGTCCCGCGTCGCTCTCGCGCGGGCGGCGGGGGGCGACCCAAACCCTAGCCGCCGCCGCCCCTCCTCCCACCCCCTTTCCCTGCCGCGCCGCCGCCCGAGGGCGCCTCCGGAAGGTCGTGAGGCCCCAATGAAGGCG
>DXKC01000392.1:0-14837 GCA_031170775.1 Cymbopogon citratus
GAATAGACCGAAAGAAGTTTTCTTGATCATCTCATCGAAGGTCAACCAATTGCTTCCCAAGATAAACACAATAACTACCAAGATTTGAAAAGAGAACCAATAGATTTGGCAAACCCAACTGCTTCTCAAGATGAACATACCAACTACCAAGATTCGAAGAAACCAACATATTTGACACTATGCTCCCACTGGCTCTTCACTGATGCTGAATAGAATTACGTCGAGGTAGAGAGAGACAGAAGAGACCTTATTATCCCCATGCATCATCATCGCCACCACCTCATCGACGACACCAAAAACAAACCCTACGAGAAACAGAGAATAAACCTAGATATACGAAGGGGTCGGGTCTCAACTCCTCTAACCACTTGCAACCAGGAGTCAGGTCTCCACTCTTCTAAACCACTGATGAGATCAACGGATGGCAGATAGAGGATGGAGACTGAAGCGGTAGTTCTAGAGGCTGGCGAGAGGACGCCTCGGGGATGAGCAGTTTCCACGTGGGGTGAGTTTCCTCTTGTTGGGGAGATTCGTAGCTTGCTACCTTTCAAGTTCATTTTATGACGAGTTCTGCAACACCGTACCATCATTCATGTGATAGGGTAGTTCATGAGTTGGCCGTTCTAGATAGTGTTTGTGATTCAGATGTGAACTCAGTATTTGGGCTCCTTGCCGACATATATCATCTATGAAATTGCTGAAGATTCAACTTGATCTGATTAATGGAAGTTGAATTTCCCTAAAAAAGCCTCATTCTTATTTTTTTTCTTTTTTTGACAATACCTACGCATCTATTTCTATGAAGGTGTCGGGCTATTCTCATCTTATTAGGTAAAGAAAAACTCTCATACTAGACACACACATAAAAAGTATCGTACTAAAAACACATGTACGTAAAAGTTACTTGACCTTGATAAAATGTGCTCCCGGGAGACATGTCATGTACTTATCTGTAAACTTTCACTTATTCCATTGCCAAACAAAAGCTATATACTCATTGGCGAAAAAACGATGGAAACTGTGCAATGTTTATCTCAGGGAAAAGCTCAATTCCCACTCAACCGATCTCACGAGTTGCTTCATGGCGCCGCACAAGAATTTCAAGCACATTCTCAGAAGAGAAACCAATAATCATACTACCAAAAATATCCCTTCAAAACGGGAGGCGGTTTCTTCTCTTTTAGCTCGAAGACGAGACGAGAGAGGCTGAAAGGGTCGTTGGGCAGCACAAGTCATCAGAGATTTAACTGCCACACCTGAACTGAACTCGCCACAAGCAGCTCAAGACAGGTTTCTTTCCACGGTAACCCCAACTCGCCACAAGCAGCTCAAGGCAGGTTTCTTTCCACGGTAACCCCAACGCATTGGGCGAAACTGGAAAAAGCCCGAAAAGGTCCCAATACCAAACAATACAACGCGGCGCCGCAACAAATCACACGCACGCACGCAGGGACTTTTACCTGTATGCCATCACGAAAGTTACACCCGAGCTGTATGCAATCGGAAAGTTTGTTCCAACCTGTATGCCACCGTCGAACTTTTTTTTTTACCTGTATGCCATTCCGTCGGTTTCAGCTGTTAACAGTGCTAGATTTTGAGGGGAAAAGATATAAATGCCCTTAGGAGTACATGTGCTGTAAAGTTGTATATATTGGGCTGTTAACCGTGTTTGATTTTAAAAAATTTTGGCTAGGATTTTTCCGCTAACAAAGCCAAAAAACAGGATATTATAAAAAATATTTGCTAAGATTTTTTAATATTTTTAAATTTAATATTTTTAATTAAAAAATATTAAAAAATTCTAGCTAAAATTTTTTATAATATCCTGTTTTTTGGCTTTGTTAGCGAAAAAATCTTTTTAATATTTTTAATTAAAAAATATTAAAAAATCCTAGCTAAAATTTTTTATAATATCCTGTTTTTTTGGCTTTGTTAGCGAAAAAATCTTTTTATAATATCCTGTTTTTTTGGCTTTGTTAGCGGAAAAATCCTAGCCAAAATTTTTCAAAATCTAACACTATTAACAGCCCAATATATACAACTTACAGCACATGTACTCCTGAGGGTATTTATGTCTTTTCCCCTCAAAATCTAACACTGTTAACAGCTGAAACCGACGAAATGGCATACAGATAAAAAAAAAATTCAACGATGGCATACAAATTACAATAAACTTTCCAATGGCATACGGCTAAAAGCCCCACGCACGCACACGTCGAATCAGGTGAATAATTCGCGCTCCTCCACCCGTCCTCCACCTCCTCCCTCCCTCATCACCGTCCTCGATCTCGCGAACGCGAAAAAATAAGAAAAAGGGGGAAAAAAAAACTTCATCTCGTCTCACACCACACAACTCACCTCACCTCCGCCGCCTGGCGTCTCCGCGTCTCCTCCCCTCGCCACGTCGCCGTCCGCCGTCTCTCGTCGCGGGCGAAATCCTAGGTGCACCGCGAGGCGCAGCCGGATCCGCGGGATCCGACCCCGGGAGCGCGCTGCAGCAGTCGCCGCCGCGCCGCCGCTTCCCGCCCCGCGCTCAGATCCGCGTGAGGCGCGCCGCCGGATCCGCCGCGCCGACAGGGAGGGCGGCGCCGCACGCCCAGCTCGGCATTGGTTTGGCTCGATCCGGAGGTGCCCCGACTGCTGGTGCGTGTCCTGATCCTGTCCTGGTCCCCTGGTTGTCTCCCTTTGGCGCGATCTGGGAAATGTTCTCTGTAAAGTAATTTTCGGGGTTTATCCGCTGAGTTTATTCAGTGAAAGTAGTGCGAATTGTTTGGTCCAGCTTATGGACATAGCTCCCGTCTTAGAAAATTTGGATTTTAGGTGCTTGAATCATTGATGGACAAGATTTCGAGTTTGTTCCCCTTCTGCGTGAGTAATATTGTTTCCCGTTCTGTGTATTTACGAAGCTCAATAGTTGCTGATTAAGCTGTTTTTACTTCAAGCTACCTGCATCCCATAGAAGCTTGTGGAGTTTTTCGTCCAGCTTTGAGTTGCAGCTCGTCGAATTGTGCTCCATTAACCTATTAGGCGTTGTCCTGACAATACTACACTGATTGATGAGACTAAAGCTTTTGTCATATGTTTTTGTTTCAATAGGTTGGCGTAATCTGTATGCGTGGAGCTGCTCTTGATGCTAAAAATTGTGCAAATATGAGATGGGTTCAGCATATAGCGTGTTGGAAAGCTGCATCGTGCAACTGAGCTCATCCTTCTGGTAGCTAGAGTCCTTATTCCGATGATGCAGGGGTTGGTAGGTGCGGGTTATATATGACTACTGGTGATCCCTTGCTCCTGTCATCATCTGGAAGTGCAGATTCACCTTCAAAGCATCAGGCTCCTGCTCGGCCTTCAGTAGGCTCATTAGGCTGCCTATGCGCAACTGATTCATTCTCTTCATCACTGTATGAGGATTGTGAAACAGCTTCTGTCACACCTGTCGATGATAGAAAGGATCAACCAAGACATTTCCGGGAGGAGTCTGATGTGAGCAGGGTTGCAGAGTGCTTCCAGTCTGCTGATTCACACTTCTTCCATCGTCTCTCGGTGGAATGCTCTCAGAAGGAGAGGCAGCGGAAGGTTTCTTGGGGTGGTGCAATGGAGATGCAGCATTCTCCATCATCCCTAGAGATCGGAATGGTATCTTCTTCCCATGAGAAGCCAAATCGCTCCCAGAGAATCAGGAACAAGAGCTCACAGTTGGAAGATCCATTTTTATCCGAGCATGAGCCAAGGCTAATTTATATTAATGATCCTAACAGGACAAATGATCGATATGAATTTACAGGGAATGAGATCAGGACAAGCAAGTATACTTTGATTACGTTCCTGCCTAAGAACCTCTTCATACAGTTTCATCGGTTGGCATATGTGTACTTCCTGGTTATAGCTGCTCTTAACCAGCTCCCTCCTTTAGCTGTATTTGGAAGAACTGCTTCTCTTTTCCCACTACTCTTTGTATTGTTTGTGACTGCTATAAAAGATGGATATGAAGACTGGCGGCGTCACAGATCTGACAGAAATGAAAATAACCGAGAGGCACTCGTACTTCAACATGGTGATTTTCGGCCGAAAAAGTGGAAAAAAATTTGTGCAGGGGAGGTTGTCAAAATTCATGCCAACGAGACCATGCCGTGTGACATGGTTCTTCTGGGTACAAGCGATCCAAATGGTATAGCTTATATCCAAACTATGAATTTAGATGGTGAGTCAAACCTAAAAACAAGATATGCTCGGCAGGAAACTACTTCCATGATATATGATGATGCATATTCAGGCTTGATCAAATGTGAGCAGCCCAACAGAAATATCTACGAGTTTACAGCTACCATGGAGTTGAACAGTCAGAGGGTTCCGCTTGGACAATCAAACATTGTATTACGTGGATGCCAACTTAAAAACACTGAATGGATTATTGGGGTTGTTGTATATGCTGGCCAGGAGACAAAAGCTATGTTGAACAGCACGATATCTCCTTCAAAGAGCAGCAACCTAGAGAGTTATATGAATAGGGAAACCCTTTGGTTATCAGCCTTCCTCTTGATCACATGCACAGTTGTGGCTTCTGGGATGGGGGTTTGGCTGTTTAAAAATTCTAAAAATCTGGATGCCCTTCCATACTACAGAAGAAAGTACTTCACCTTTGGGCGTGAGAATCGAAAAGATTTCAAGTTTTATGGCATTGCTTTGGAGATATTTTTCTCCTTCCTCAGTTCTGTGATAATCTTTCAGATAATGATACCGATATCTCTGTACATCACAATGGAGCTGGTCAGGGTGGGGCAATCGTACTTCATGATTGGAGATACACGAATGTATGACAGTAGTTCAGGTTCAAGATTTCAGTGTCGATCCTTGAATATCAATGAGGACCTAGGACAAATCCGATACGTATTTTCTGACAAAACAGGAACTTTGACACAAAACAAGATGGAATTTCAGCAAGCTAGCATCTACGGGAAGAACTATGGCATTTCCTTGCAAGTCACCAGTGACTTTTCACATGAAATAAGCACTACAGGCAAGGCAACTAACCTCTGTTCTTGATTTTTGAACCAACCTTTCTTTCTTCTTGTAAGAACTTTTGACTTTTGAGCCTTTTAAATAACTTGTTCTTTAGGAGAAAGCTGAAAATCAACCATATTTGGGCTATATTCCATCCATCACTACTATGCTGCAGCTTAGGTTGAACCTGCTGATTAAATCTCCACCACCATACCTTTTATTGGAGTTCTGTATGCTGCAGCTCATAAATAGTTAACTACATTCATTTTTGTCTTTGGTCCTTGTATCTTACTTGAACAGTCTATGCTCCAATCAGAAGAAAGAAAACGTCACGTTGCCTTTCCCACGGCTTATTGACAAAAACAGCCAAAAGCATATATGTGGTCTCCCCATTTGGGTGCTTGGTACTACCATGCCATAATAATGGACCAACTATATTATTGTCTAAACCATGGTTCCATGTACGTGCTTGAAACTGGAAACCTCTGTAGGTGCCTTAAGTACTGTATCTCATGGTAACTTAGCGAGGGCCATTTTTGTATTCTTTTGTTTGAACTACATGAGATAATACCTTATTGGAGGTCAGAAATTAAAAAAATATGAAGTGCCTGGGATTAAATGAACAGCCAGCAACTTGGTTCGCGCCCAAGGTCCAGGTTTCTAGAGAAAATCTTTGAAAGTTTGTCTGAACAAGTGAACATGTAAAATTGAGATTTTTTTCACATTTCTTACCTTTTGAGTGCAAATATAACGATTTCATTTTGGTCTCAGTTGTGTTTTTATTCATTCATTTTCTAGATCTGAGCTCCAGATCATTTACCTGTGAACCTGTCAATGCTTAAGCTTGTCTCATTTTGCAGATTCATTGAGACAAAGTGGCAGGAGGCCTAAAGTCAATGTTGATATGGCACTCACGGCACTTCTGAATCAACCATTGATTGGGGAGGAAAGACTTGCTGCTCATGATTTTTTCCTTACTCTGGCTGCCTGCAACACAGTAATTCCAGTTACCACAGAGAGTTCTAATGATTTGACAAACGAAGTGGATGAGACAGGTGCAATTGATTACCAGGGTGAATCACCTGATGAGCAGGCCTTAGTAACTGCAGCCTCTGCTTACGGGTATACCCTCGTGGAAAGAACAACTGGACACATTGTTATAGATGTTCTAGGCGAGAGGTTAAGGTAAATACTGCTACCCACTGAGTTCTCTGACAAAGTTGTAGCCTGTCCCAATGAATTCATTTTGCACCTTTGTTCTTTCAGTATATATTTACTTACCAATCTTACGTTGTCATAATCAGGTTGGATGTTCTTGGTCTCCATGAATTTGATAGTGTGAGAAAAAGAATGTCTGTTGTTGTAAGGTTTCCGGACAACAACGTAAAGGTTCTTGTGAAAGGTGCTGATACATCAATGCTAAGCATTTTGAAACTAGAAATTGGCGATGGACTTTATGATTCGCTGCATGTTAAAATTAGAGAAGCTACAGAAAATCATTTGTCAGCTTATTCATCAGAGGGTTTACGAACCTTAGTCATCGGTTCAAAAAACCTGACAGATGCAGACTTCAGTGAATGGCAGGAAAGGTACGAAGAAGCTAGTACCTCCATGCATGAGAGATCAGCAAAGCTCCGTCAAGCAGCAGGTCTGGTAGAATGCAATCTGACCCTTCTTGGTGCAACTGCAATTGAAGATAAATTGCAGGATGGTGTTCCTGAGGCCATTGAGTCTTTGAGACAGGCTGGAATCAAGGTGTGGGTTCTAACAGGAGATAAGCAAGAAACTGCTATATCGATCGGTTTGTCATGTCGACTCTTAACTCAAACTATGCATTCGATCATCATAAATGGTTCCTCAGAGGTTGAGTGCAGGCGTCTTCTAGCTGAGGCTAAAGCCAAATTTGGAATAAAGTCGGCTAATTTTGGGCGGGATTCGCAAGCTACAGAAGATTTATACCATGGTGATATTTCTAAACTGAGGCCCTCAAATGGCCACCTGTCTGAAAGTGCAGTACAAAACTTTGAACTAACCGGAGTTGTTGCTGGTGACAAGTCAGAGTACAATGAGAAATTGACAAATTTTGAAGACAGTGAGCTAGCACTGATAATTGATGGAAGCTCCCTTGTGTATATTCTAGAGAAAGATCTTGAATCTGAGGTTTGTTTATGATGCTTTTATTATTGTGGCATACCTTAATATATTGGTTTATTAAATGCACAATCACTTCTGCATATCATTCCTCAATACGTAAGAAATATCTGCAGATACAAATGTCAAACTGAAGCTTATTTGTTGCCCTTTCATTCTTCATTAACTTTTCACTACTTTCTGTTTCACAGTTGTTTGACTTGGCAACTTCATGTAAAGTCGTCATCTGTTGCCGTGTTGCTCCTCTGCAAAAGGCTGGCATTGTTGATTTGATTAAAAGCAGAACGAGTGACATGACCCTGGCAATTGGCGATGGTGAGATACTGAATCTAATTATTTACTAGTTAGTACCTTGTGTTTTTCCATTCGTCTTTTGGCCAACCAATCGTTGAAATTATATTGGCTAATTGTTAGTAATGAGTAATGACTGAAGAGCACCACCTTTAAGAGTTTAGGTAGTAGAGTTGAAACTCTAGTAATTGGTGTCCTTTTTTTATTTCTATTGTATACTTTCTCATACTATTTCTCTTATTTTGAAGTATATTGTGAGCACCCTTGAAACATTTGATGTAGTTTTTGATGTACCTGTCCATATCCGATATTTGCAGTTTGATATAATCCAGTTCGAATGTGTATTGGCAGTAGTCACTCTACAATTTCACTGTATCTTGAACCTAACAATTAGCAGACCATTTCTTTCAGTGGCATGTAGGAGATAAAAGGATTTGATTGCCCAGAATGAAATGAAAACTAGCTTTCACTTACATTTGCTTTTTTGTCGTGTTTCAAATTGTCAGGTGCTCTTTGACCTTGGCAAATTATAGAGTTACCCTATGGGGAATTAGCACTCGCACGAATGATATAAGTGCTGCTGTTTCTTTAGCTTTACTGATGTCAGTGGCACCTTTTTTCATCTTATTCTTGGGACTCTACATATTCCACACTTTGACTTTCCAAGTAATGCAAAGGAAATAGAGCCTATCATTCCTTCCTGTTTCCTGATCCTGTTTCATCTTTTGGCAGGGGCAAATGATGTTTCAATGATACAGATGGCAGACGTTGGTGTTGGCATATGCGGTCAAGAAGGTCGTCAGGCGGTGATGGCTTCAGACTTTGCTATGGGTCAATTCCGCTTTCTGAAGAGATTACTTCTTGTACATGGGCACTGGAATTATCAGCGTATCGCATACATGATCCTGTACAACTTCTACCGGAATGCTGTCTTCGTGCTAATGCTTTTCTGGTACGATCTTCACCTCTATAAACCCTTCTTGTTTGAACCTCTGGTCTCTGTAGAACCCTTTTTTTTGTGTGTGCTTAAGCATTCAAATTTCAAAATTTTACCGTTACAAAGTACAATGCTGTTGTTCTTTGCTACTTTAGAAGACAGAGTTGGTGATGGTGTGAATTGATCTTTGTGTGCATGCCCATGTGCCATGTATGATTCATTGTAGAGAATTGATTTTCACATAGTTACATTCATATGTGTTCTCATGAATCTTTGATATGTTAAAAGTTTTGACATGTATTGTTGATTCAAGGATAAACAGGCAGTAAGGGCTTTCCATCTTACAGTACTTGTCCCTTTGAGATTCATCAGAGTTTAGATCAACTTGTATTATCACATATATCTTGATTTTCTGAAAGTTTGACATATTTCCTCATGTGTGTAGGTATATCCTATATACGGCTTATTCTGCAACTCTGGCATTAACAGATTGGAGCAGTGTTTTCTATTCCCTTATATACACATCAGTTCCAACGGTAGTAGTTGGCATTCTCGACAAGAATTTAAGTCATAATACCCTTCTTTGTTACCCAAGACTATATGAGGCAGGGCTTCGAAATGAGGCCTACAACTTGACACTCTTCTGGATCACAATGCTCGATACATTGTGGCAAAGCCTTGTCCTTTTCTATGTCCCTTTCTTCACATACAATATCAGTACAATGGACATATGGAGTATGGGAAGTTTGTGGACAATTGCTGTGGTTATAATTGTCAATATTCATCTAGCCATGGACATTCAACGTTGGGTGCTTATAACCCATCTTGCTGTATGGGGTTCTATAGCTGCTACGTTTTTATGCATGGTGTTAATTGACTCTATACCAATTTTCCCTAACTATGGGTAAGTTCTGACTGACTGGTTTACTTATCACCTATGGCAATAGCATGTGATTCTATTTTCTTATTCCTGGCAGGACAATTTACAACATGGCTGCTTCAAGGACTTACTGGCTTAGTGTTTGTCTTATAATAGTCCTTGGGTTGCTTCCTCGGTTCCTTTGTAAAGTAGTATATCAGACCTTTTGGCCATCTGATATTCAAATAGCAAGAGAAGCTGAGCTTTTTAAAAAGCTACCCCAACAGTTAGGTTCAAGGCCTGCAAGTGACATCAGCTAACAACGGTTTCACAGTTATTTTGTCAATCTGAAATGCTGGATGCTGTGTTGATTCATTTGCTGAGCTGACTTTTGTTGAAATTTTGGTAAGTTCTGTTTTTAACCCCTTTTATATGAGGTATTTTGTACCTGCCATGGACATTGACAGGTTTACATGGTAAAACTTTGACTATCAGTTTCTACAAAAAATATATTATGCCAGATAGAAAATAAAAGATATATTATGAAATTGGTTTCGATGATGAAACTTGTAGCGCCTATTTATCCCATGGTCTAAAGTTTAGTTGGCCACTTTAACTCACTTGTGTGTTATGACAAACAATTTTTTTTAGGCTGGCTAAACTTTAGACAGCACTTTAGACCACCTGTTTGGTGCCTCAAGAGCTAAAGTGATTTAAAGTTTAGTGGCAAAATTTTAGACCATGAGATCTTAACAGGACCTAAATCTGCTTATATTTGTGATTCTCTAACTGTATCCGGAATTAGCAGTTTTCTATATAATTGAAAAACGTTTCAAACTGCAGTTTCAGTAATCAGTATGTCAGATTTGGATATTCTTCTGTGTTATCTAGCTGCTAGTGTTTACAGTATATACCACCAGTGCCTGAGCTTTTTCTTATGATTAGTTTCTTGTTTTGGCTTAGATTATACGAAGAGGAGAAAATTTGGTAAGGTGTACAAATTCGGCTCGTGGAAGAGGCTTCAGAATGTAATGGAGCGGCTGACAAAGGGAACTGACTACTGGTAGCGACGAAACGGCTTGGGCCTTCGGGGGCTAGTAATGACAATTGTACAGATATGGGACACAACGATACATACACTTGTATTTTAAGGTAGAGCTTGGTAGTTTGTGTTTAGGAAATAAAAACGTAAATAGATACAGATTCTTCTCGCACTCTGGCATTTTTTTTTATCTCTGACTATATGTCAACCATCTTCATTTTCTTCCAGCTGCTTGAGGGTTTAGCTGGTGGCTTGCGCTGTTGGAAGTTTACATTTTATTTACAGCAATACGAGGCCCAGTTCCCTAATGTAGTGGTTCCAAACCACATCGAACTTTGTTGAACATTTATTTCTGGATGTATCAGTTTTAATTGCGTTGATGTACTGTTTTGGATCAAATGGCACCTACCTGAAATACTTCACTTTTTCCCCAGCATGGTCGAAACTGAATTTCATTACCTTCAAGCAATGGAATTACAAAAGTTTGATACAATGTAGAGCGTACAATGCTAAGAGCGAAAAGGCCAACCTCATTGGATCTAGTCTAGAAATGGCAATAGGCACCAGAAACCATGTGGTTTTCAAATATGATCCACTGTAGAAGACGGACTTCCTAGACTATTTTCCTAGCTAAGACTAGATTGGTCCATTATAGATAAGACGGACTTCCCATCACGAACCCGGCAACACTACAACGGTGGCACGCATGTAATTGGTCGGTCACGCGAGCTTGCGTGTCACGCCACTCGAGATGCTAAGATCCGATTGGTTGATATATGTGAACAATGGTGTCTCACTGTTCTATTAGTTGGCGAAATTTAATTTATCATTTATGCTATTTTTCATTCTTACGATTACTCGCACTAAATGGTGACGCCATAAAAAAAGACCGAGATAACGCGCGACCCCAGTTCCCCACGCGACAACCGCCCACGCAGGAAACCTTGCCCGAAATGCCCCACCGCCGCCGCATCCTCAGACAGTAGCGACGGCGTTGGCGTCCCCTTCCCCCACCGGCGTCGAAGTCAACCTCCTCCACCAGCAGACGCCCCCCACCCTGGCGCCCCTCTGCGGCAGCCCCCGCGTCCATCCCAACACCTCCGACGAACTCGACGCAGAAAGCACGGCAGGGCTGGGCAGCCACGGCCAGCGTAGGGCCAGGTAATGGTCGGCGCTCGCGGACAGCCGCGGCTAGGCGCTCACGGCAAGCACCTCGCCCGGCACCTGATCGGCGGCGCATCCGCCCACCATGGAGGTGGCGGCGGCGCGTTCGTGGAGACCCCGCTCCCCACCGGCGACGAGGCTCTGCCTCTACATCACGGTAGCAGCAGCTTCGCATCGGCCTCCGGCACCTGCTCGCATCCACGAGGTGGCCTGTGGCCTCATCGTCGCCTCTGAACGCGTTCGAATCGAGCTCGTACTGTGCGGCTGTGGCGTCCTCCTGGGAGCTAGAGTGCTGCTCGTGCGTTTCGCGCTATGTATTCATGTCCTGCTTGGAGTCTACAAATCCCGTGCCATGTGGGCTGCGGCTGCAGGCCCTGGGCGGCGTCAAACGAGCAGCAACGCCGGCGAGCTCTGCAGCCAAGCAAACAACAACTTCGGTGAGCTCGTGGAGCCAGGCAAACAGCAGCAACTTTGGCGAGCTCGTGCATATATTGACATAGATAAAAGTGTGTATACTGACATAGATAAAAGAGCGTATACTGAATGCTATGACAGTTTCAGATTTTTTATCTAGCGTAAGCAATGCTTGTTTTAATAATTTGCCACTCCACTTTTGAGCAGAATATAGCCTTTCAGTGTTCACATTCATTACTTTTTTTCGACAATTCAGTGTCCCATTCAGTTATTTGTTTTGGCATCCCCATCTCTGGACAACAGGATCTTGTTCTCCAGTGTCCACTCTCCATCCACCCTTCTGAACACCTCCAACGTGTAGTCCATCATGCCAAAAGATGCATGATCCCAGCACTTTTAATGGTCTGTGACAACATTGACGACGAGAACTTGCCGGTGCTAAATTATTGAAGTGAACATAGCATAAGCTGCCAAGTGTCTGATTAATGTGATCCCACATAACTATGATCCGGAATGCATGTAGCAACTTGAAACAAAGCATGGTGAATCAAGGTTGAATATATTGTTGCAGCCAAGTGCCTGACAAAGACCTAGTGAAAGTGATTTACAAGTATAGATGGATACAATATTAAATAAGCTGCCAACCGGGGGTAAGTTGACAACTTACTCAAATCTAATCCTTTTCGCTTGAATCCGCCGATAGCCACCTCCGCTCCATGGATCCCTTTCCGCTGATTTGCTCCTCCTAGCTTCGCTTCAATCCGCCGATAGCCACCTCCCCTCCATCGATCCAAATCTGCTTCTCCTCTCCGACGATTTGCTCCTCCCAGCAAATTGGCTGCTCCCCTCCCCTCGCACTAGAATGTAGGCAATAATTAAACTGACAACTAGAAAAAACTGAAATTGACAAATAAAAACTGAAAACTTATCGAATGAAAAAATATTGTGCAATAACAAGGAAACTAAATTACCTTAAGCTGAAAACAAAAAATTATAATGACACCAAAACATGAGTTCCAACTGGAGCGATTTATATTTTGGACAAGTGGCAAGTTATTTTAAAAATGTATGGCAATCAATGACTTCCTCATGCCGTGCTACGATGAAAATGATATTATACCGATTCATGATATAGGGAAAAATAAAACTCCTAATGCA
Source organism: Cymbopogon citratus (assembly GCA_031170775.1). Lineage (NCBI taxonomy): Eukaryota > Viridiplantae > Streptophyta > Magnoliopsida > Poales > Poaceae > Cymbopogon > Cymbopogon citratus. The sequence continues at coordinate 13,018 of DXKC01000392.1, forward strand.
TACCCTTTTTGTTTTTGCAATTTTAGTTAGTAATTCTCTTTATCTCCATGTGGTTGTGGTGGAATTGCAAGAGGATTCCTAGCGGAAGGTCAGGGACTCGGGGTACGACATGGTGAAGGACCTGACGTCGTAGCAGGTGTGCGGAGGACAGGGCAAGGGTCCTGTGCTGCCATCATTGATGACTAGAAACTTGAAACTATAAACTAAAATGAATAAACTAAAAAACTGAAAATACACACTGAAATTATAGAAATTGCTACAAGCATAAAACATAAGTAGCTACACTGGAATTATATAAGTTGCTACACGCTCAATACATAAGTTGTTACATTGAAATTATATAAGTTGGTACATGTACGTTTGTTACAACTTATATATTATAAGTGAGGCAATAATATGGAGGATTTAGGAAAGCATTCAAACCTAAAAGGAAGACCACAAATAAAACTAAAAAAACTAGACCATTAACTGAAACTAAATAAAAAACTTAAACCTATAATACTTAAGGAAACTGAAAACTGATACTGAATATGACTCTTTTTTTTGACTGATACTGAATATGACTCTAGCCAACATTTGGATGAAACATAAACCTGACTAGCGACACACTGAAAGGATAACAGAAATGGAACATTCCTATAATACTTAGAGAGGAGGCAACTTATATATAACTTAAATTTCAGAGAAAATAGATAAGACTGATAATCTCTGGACTGATAATCTCCAAAAGCTGAAAGTAAAAAACTAAAACTAAAAATGAAACCTATGACTGAAGCTAAAACTAAACCATAACTGAATTGACTGAACAAAAAAAGATAAGACTGAACCAGAACTGAACTAAACTAGTTTCAGAGATCTAAAACAAAATTAAGACTAAGTTATAAACGTCAGACATAAGTTGCTACAAGACTAATACATAAGTTGCTAGATGCTTAATACATAAATTGCTACAAGACTATAACTAAACGCTAATATCATGAATTGGAGCAAGTGGCAATATATTATGAAATGACAAATTTTGAGACTGAAACTGAACTTAACAAAGACATTAGTTTTTACATGCTTAATACATGACTTGTGAAACGCTTAATACATAAGTTGCTACAAGACTATAACTAAGACTGAAACGCAAAGCTATATTTTAAGCAAGTAGCAGTATATCATGAAGTGACAAATTTTTAGGATGAAACTGAACTGGACAAAGAAACAAAACTGAACAAAACTTAGTGGAACTCTTAACCGAACAAAACTGAAACTGAAAACTTAGTGCAACTTATAGAGGACTGAAAACAAGACTGAACTAAATTAAGGTTAATAAACTAAAATTACCTTAGTTGATGTCAAATTAAACTGAAAAATTCAGAGTCCTCGTGCAAGTGAAACATCAGCGATAAGGAGAAGGCAAGTACAGAACACTGAAATGCTAGGTTCAACGGCAGGTTCAATGGCAGATACCTTAATACTAGAGGAAGCCACTTATATATTATTTGGAAAATGATCTGGAAGACAAACTAAAAAAAAAGAAAATTAAATCAGTACTGCAAAACCAAAACTAAAATATAAAACTGAACTTGTATTTCAATTAATTTTAGTTTAAATTATTTGAAACTAAAAGGAGACTAATTCCACCAATAATGAAACTGAACAAAGTAGAAACTGTGCAGACTACTCTGTTTTTCACTAGTAGTTTCTGTATTCACTCAATTGGCCAACAATATTGGCTGTTACTAGCTGCTGTGTAACTCAAACCTGGAGCCTGGCCTCTATGGCCACAGAATAACAAATTGGTATCACTGCTACTACCTAATTTAAAGCTGCAT
>DXKC01000393.1:0-20062 GCA_031170775.1 Cymbopogon citratus
CTGGTTGAACCGAACCAGGTAGTAGCGCCTCAGTGGCGCCCACTATCACAGGCGCTTCCGTCCGTCTTCCCGTTCCAATCCCCAGAATCTCCTCCGTCTTCTTCCCCTCCTACGGAGTATTTCCATTCCCCAGATCCCCAAATCTGAAACCCTCGCCTCGCTTCCTTCGATCCACCGAGCGACCCCAGCCATGCCGCCGCCGGCGCCCGAGCTGCCGGACGAGCTCCTCGGCGAGGCATTCCTGCGCCTCCCACCGGACGACCCCGCGTGCCTCCTCCGCGCTTCCCTCGCCTGCAAGCGCTGGCGCCGCGTCCTCGCCGACCCCGCCTTCCGCCGCCGCCACCGGGAGCTCCACCGGACGCCATCAGTGTTGGGGTTCGTCCGCATACCCACAGACTACGCGTCCCGCTTCGTCCCCAATAACCCCACCTCCGGCCGCCCCGCCGCCCGCGACCTCCCGGGGCGGAGCGTGCTCGATTGCCGCCACGGCCGCGTCCTCTTCCGCGCGCCGAGTCCCCTCCTCGGCACCAACCTCAACTATGACCTCGTCGTCTGGGACCCGTTGACGAACGAGCAGCGCTGCCTGCCCCGGCTCTCGCCCCCACTCACGGAGGTATCCAGCCGCTCCTTCAACGCCGCGGTGCTTTGCTCCGCCGCTGTGCATGGCTGCGACCACACCATGTGCCACGGTGGCCCCTTCCGCGTGGCCTTCATCTGGAGTCACAGCAAACAGGTCATTTCCGCTCGTGTGTACTCCTCGGAGACGGACAATTGGAGTGAGGCGATCTCTATCCCGAGGCCCCGTCAACGTTCGTATCTTCGCATGTTGCTATGCCGCAAGACCCTTGTGGGCGACACTCTCTACTTCCACTACACCTTGGAGTATGCCTTGGAGTACCAGCTTGGTGCACAGCGCTTATCGATCATCAAAGGACCTCCACGGCCGGTGGCCCGAGGCTTTCAGGTGATGCCCATGGTGCATGGTGGGCTGGGATGCATGGTCATCGAGGAGGACGAATCAAGCCTCTGTCTACAACTGTACTCAATGGAAGCAGCTTCAGGCACTGATGGAGTTGAACGATGGGCAAAGGGAAGGGCCATAGATCTTGAGGAACTGCTACCTAATGGTGCACTACCATCTCCACGGTTGGCGTATGGTCCCCGTTCCAAGTTTCGGACTGTATCTTTGCTCCGTTTTGTGGAGGGCACTGATGTCATCTTTGTGGGCACAAGGTTGAATCTCCATCCTGGTGGTATCTATATGGTCCAACTCGATTCAGGGAGGGCTACGAAGGTGTCGGCGTATGATACTGCACCTATTCCTTCTCGTAATGAGACCGTCATTCCTTATACAAGCTTCTGCATTCCAGGTATGATATATGTAGCGAAGCGCCTATTTATATCTATGTGTGCTGCGGCTCTATTAACTTTACATCCTTTAATATCAGTGCTCCAGAATGATTTGTTATTAATGTCTTCTAGACTGCAAGTAATAGTATGTGAGTTTAGCAACAAGCCTGCATATCTGAAGATAATATGAGTGCTCAAGAATGATTTGTTATTTAATGTCTTCTAGACTGCAATTAATTGTATGTCAGTTAGCAACAAGCCTGCATATATGTAGATAATATCAGCGCTCTTTTAGTAAAAGTTGATGCCACTGGTTGCTTTTGAATTATCAACGTTTTTGTAAAAGTTGTCATTTTCTCTTTTAGTAGCAGATTCGTTGTACGATGTTGTTTCTACTTTGGTTTATGGGCAATGCATTCATCAACCTGCTGATTTTTGTTCCCAATTATTTTTTTACATCTCTGCAGTAATTGATGCCTCTTCTACAACTGAGGGGCCAGGAGATAATGCTTCAGGTGCATGATAATCTCAATCTTCCTGTGCATGGGCTTTCTGAATCAACGAATAAGTGTTTCATGCATGTTGTGTTTCTGAGTTTATGCAGTGGGATGAGCTTTTGGGACATGTCAGTTCATTTTGCTGTGATACAACTGTTTGGAACTTACTGATTTTCTGGTGGCAAACTATTTAAATTCATAGCATTTTCCAGGTTAAACCAAACATAATACCAACCACCCTTTGTCATCCTTGTCACCATCTGTTGAAATGTTTCTTCTCTTTTTAATTTGCAAAGGTATAGCAAATATCATTGTTATTCTTGGTCTGTCATAGGTACTCAACCAATTTGATATGCTCTAAAAGTTTGAAGTGATTATTAACAATGTTCGCAAGCCCCAGATTTGTTACATGATTATCATATTTAACTATGCTGTTGTTGTGCTAAGTAGTTGCCATTTATTTTATGTACCTAAATCTTCAGACCCTTACTACCTTTACTACTTATGACAGTTGGGTTAACATTTGATATATAATACTTTTCAGTTGCATAAAACCTATAGAAGCTATACATAGTTTTGTCAAGTGGTGGATCGGAATTTTGCAGAACAAACAGGCCACTCAAATCTTTCTACTGAGTTTCAATTTTATTTTATTTAAAAAAAACACTACTGAGTGCAGATCTATTCCTAACTTTGTGCCTTGCAAAACATGCTATTTATAGTTCTCAAATTCTACAATTTACAAATAATGCAAAATTAGCCCCAGGAGAAATATTTGAATCAAGTTAGCCTGAGGGAATATTGAGAGCTTATTGCTCTCTTGATCACTTCCTTGCATGATCCTCATAGCTGTATATTCTTTTTCCCCTTAATGCTAAAACTAACTACAGACCTCACGTTCCACATGATATATGTTCTCTCAGTGGCATGAATTGAACTAAACTAGATCCTGGAGTCGAACCCAGCCAGTGGAGGTGCTACTAAAACATACAACCATTAGGCTATGATCTTGTTTTCTCAACTGTCAGTAAACCACCATCAATTGTACGCTCAAAAAAAAAAACCACCATCAATTGTTTTGGTGTTGTCATATTTAAGATCAATAGAATAGAATGTGACATGTCTGCATATAACTACAAAGTAAAAATGAATAAGATAAACTCCATTTATATGTCTACTTCCTTAGCTCGACAGATGTGCTTGTAGCATACTAGCATTACTTCTACTTATTTGTGTTCTCAGTTGGATGAGTCGAATGCATCCCCACGGGCAGCTGCATCTTGATGTCTATGGCTGGCACGTGAGGGAAACAAGGCTATGAAATCATTATCAGCCACATTTACTGTTTCTGCCACCACCAATTGATATTAACTGAAACTCTAAATGCCACTGCAGTTGCTTTTTGGATTAGTGATTTGTCGTACAGTGTTTTTTCTACTTGTGGGCAATTCATTCATCAACCTGCTAATTTTTTTCACCATTCTTTTTTACATTTCTGCAGTAACTGATGTCTCTTCTACAACCCAGGGGCCAGGAGATAATGCATCAGGTTCATGACAATCTCAAGCTGCTTGTGCATAGGCCTCTGAGACTACCCGCACTGGGTACGCTACATGCACACGGTAAAAAACACATCAGCATTATAGCGTATAAGGGAGCTGCAGCGGCGTCCTGTAACAGGCACGGAATCATCCAACACGGTAAATCAAGCGGCGTGCAGTAGGAACGGTAAGTGCATGCGCGGGCCCGCTGCTGGTGCTGTTCGTGCGAGATGCTGCTGCTGCTGGGAGCGGATTGGAGGGAGAGATTGCTTTTGCAGGCTGGGAGCGGATTGGAGGGAGAGATTGCTTTTGCAGGCCCGCTTATGCTACTACTTTAGTTACCTTAGAAAAACTGTTATAACTCACAAACCGCAAAGCCAAATTAAATTTCGATTGCACCATTAAATTCGTTGCAATAAATTCTTCAAAACTAGATCTCACATAGATATATTTAGATAAAATTTACAGAAGATGACAAGTGGGGCCACGATAGATAGAGTATACTGTAAAGGTTGTATGGCTGTAGAAAAAATCAGTTTAGAGTAGGGAATCTTGATGACTAGATGTATAGGGGATGAAAATAGAGGAGGATGGCTGCGGGTAGTCTGAATCAGCCATGAAGCGTTCCGTGATGTTTCCAAGTTGCATTTCTGAGTTTATGCAGTAGGGTGTGCTTTTAGGATTGTTAGTTTTTGCTATGAGACAACTGTTTGGGACTGAACGGGTTTTCTAGTGATGGAACTATTTTAAACAAATAACATTCTGCGTTGCGATTAGGTCTTTCTTTCCTTGCCTTTTGGACAACGTAAAACAAGTTGTGTTGCAGCCATGACATCAGGGCTGCATCAGTTATCTTAATTAGTGAGCCGGTGCTGGAAATCTGAGTTTTGCATACTTCATTTGTACAGCTATGTTGGACACTTTTAAGTGCCCGACTTGTGATTTCTTCCCACCTTGCTGTAAGCAGTCAACAATCTGATGGCTGCTTACATTACAAGTGCATATACCTGTGTTGGCGGTGCTTGACGTCAGTTATGCATCTGTACTTTGTAAGTCCCACGATTAATCACAAGAAGAAAAACTGTAAAGTGGGATTAATAATGCCTGTCGTGCATGACTTATCTATTGCTCCATTGGCAATAACTTTACAAGTAGGTTTTAGCCATGTGATTGTGCTTATATATTCTGGCATGGATGACGCAGACTAAGGTTTTCAGATCAGTATCACTAGCAACGCCTTGTCAGTTGTCAATAGAGAAGCTACTGATGAACCTGGCGGACAATAAGTTGCTGGGCCGCAGACTTCGATGACGAGGCCCGTCCGAGAGACCAAGCCCAATATGAGAAGGAATTACCGGTCCTCCATAACTGATTCTGTTAGCACTGGGGTATATCTCAGGTGCTTGTGCTTCCTTCTTCACCAAACTCATTCCCAGTTCTACTTCTCCGACCCACGCTGCTCCTAATAAAGCTCAATCAGGTGGAATAGTATTAGTATATTTGTTATATGCTTTCGCAAGTTGAACTTTCATGAGAGCAGCATATTTATGTTTTTCCGTTCGGTTGGATCTGAACAACTAACGCTGTCCATGGCCTTGGAAAGTTGGAAATGGCGAGTGGCCTAGTTGCAGTAATATAAAACTTCGCCACACTTACGCCATATTCGTTGGATTGTTTCTAATTGTCTAGTCGTGGCTAATGTTGATTTGTTGTGAGAAAAATATTGTTGAAAGGCTAGCTTAAAACGTGGATAAATTCGAGCAATAGGACAAATTATTTCCGCACGTGAGTTGCACTCTAGCGGTGGCGGTGGTTACAGCAGTGCACCACCATGGTACCCTGCGCGTTCGCGGGCGTCTCATGCATGGTGCCGCAGCAGTATCATCGTCACCATCGGACGGATAGTAGATGGCCGGCTCGCCTGGGCCCGGTGCAAAGCAAAGGCTGAGACGGTGGTGCGAGGTCGCCGCAGACTACTGCTCTCGATCGAACTCGCCGAGGAGTGCGAGCGTCATCGGCTATGGACGCCCGTGCGTGGAATGGAACAGTAAAAAACCTGTTTTGCGGTGTGAAACGGGAGGGCCAAACGGGAGACCGAGCCGGACTAGCAGCAGCAGCAGAGCAGCCTGGCACTGGCATTGCAGAGAAGAGCCCAGACCTGTCCTGTCCAGAACAGGGGACAGGAGGCCCATGCGGGCCCACGCCATGCACCAGCAGACGCAGAAGCTGACTGCTGAGACCTGACCTCGCGTGTCTGGTCTGACACCATCCATCAATCACTCCTGCCCTCGACGAGACGACGCCCGGATGCTGGACCCCCACACTCGTGGGCCCCGAAAGCGCCGGCGAAGAAGTCTCCCGTGGGGTACTCCTACACGGGCCAACACATGGGTAGCAGACACCGCAGGCCCACCAAGGCCCTTTCCGTCAAATCAAATCCGTAATAGCGCGCGGACCAGGCCGCCGCAGCAGCCTCATCACAAAGCTACGGTCGGTAGGTAAATAACCTCGCGCGCCTCCACCCGTGTTTGTTTTCAAACGGAGTAGCCGCCCGCCCGCCCCCAAGGCCACCACAGCAACACTTTGCTGCCTTTCACACTTGACTCGCGGCGGACACATTTCTGCGCTTTGTGCGATTTGTCTCCTCCTCCTGCTCTCTGCTTTAGTATTCGTATCCGTAGCAAGTCCACCACCCATTGCAAAAAGGCAACCTCAAAGTTCAATTTAGCTATAATAAGCCGACCTAAAAACACTTTGGGGGATGTATGGATGGCTTGTTCTGCCTCTCGAGCAATTCAGATCCAGGTTATCAAAAATCTCAAACGGCTTTGGCTCGTTCTGTGGCAGGCACCTTTTAGGTGGTTATTAAGGTCCTACGCAAACAATGCTTGCCATCTTCTAGATTTTCAACTAATCTGCTCCCTCCATCCTAACAAATTCCATTCCACTTGGTGCGGTCGGTCAACTATATAAATTATGGCACACAACAAAATAGCCATTAGAAAGCACTTCTAGATATTACTTCCAATGTTTTTTTTTGGTCCATTTAAACATCTGTCATGATTAGACTAATTTTTGGTCGAATCATAATAACATCTAGATTTCGAAATACATGCATGATCTCAATTTTGTTTTCCTTTAAACCTTTGCAAAGCTTTTTTTTATCAAACTTAAAATTATTCGACTCACCAAAATTGTAGCTTTTGAAGAATGGAGCAAGTATATTATTTGTCCACTAATGCACATTAGTATTATTTTGATCGGAGAAAGCCAAACGTTACCCGTACATATCAATTTAGAACAATTATATACATTTGCAGTGTACATGTACAAAAATCATACTGTTAATATGGTTCTATGTTAGACAATCTTATTTCTCGATCAAATTGATTGTTAACATTTACGAGGATACTGAATAAGATTTAGGCCATGTTTGGATCCATAGAGCTAGCAGATAGTTGCTAATAATTAGCTACTTTGGATCCAATTAATTGTTAGCTTATATCAAACTTAATGACTACTCGCTAGCAGGACCAAATAGGCTAATAATTTGCTAGCTAATATTAGCTACAAGCTATTAGCAGCTAATGCCACAAAAAAAATATTTGATGGTAAATTTACCAACAGTTTTTAGTACTTAAATATCAATATTTTCCACATAAATTTAGTGAGACTTAAAACTATTCCATTCATGGTAAACACTTTTCACACGATACAGACAGTCGTACATGGCAACAACGGCTACTTATGTGGTAGAATTTAAAATTAGCCCTAATCATTCAATCATCTGAGGCAGTACAAGGGCCGACAGTAGAAGGACGAGAGTGAGATTAATCCTCCAATCATCTCGCAAACCCACGCATGGCTTCCAATGCTTTCCACCAGTCCACCACATCTTCACTCTCGCTCTTGTTCTTCAGCAAGCGTGAAGCTGAAGCCGGGCCTCGGCTTCCTTCCTTTCCATCTGCTCGCACTGCAGCTTCTTCCTCCCTCCCTCCTCTGTTTTCCCTCCTCTCCCAGTTCAAAGACTCCACTTCAAACAGCAGCACCCACCACCACCTTCACTTCACCCAGTCGACGAGGGGCTGGCCGCGCCGCTCACATGGCGTCGTCCTCGACGTTCGCGCTCGACTTCCTACGCCGCCTCCTGTGCGCGCACAGCGCCGGAGGCGGCGACGACCGTCGTCAAGGCGCCGCCGCGGCACGCCACCACATGTCCTCGCTGGCGACGGAGGAGGAGCCGTCGAGGAGCCCCTGCATTGTGGCCAGGCTCATGGGCCTGGACGCGATGCCGCCGGAGTCGCCGGCGCCGCACGCCATGCCCCAGTCCCAGCCCCTGCGGACGCCTCCGCTGCGGCGGAGCCGCTCCGCGAGCTCGGCCGAGGGGTCGCCGGGGCCCTGGGAGCAGCAGCCGCAGCCGCCGTCGCCGTCGCCGCGGGTGGTCCGCGCGTCCGCGTCGGTGCGGGAGAGGCCGGCGTACCTGAGGCAGGAGAGCGACGAGTTCTTGCTCCTCAGCTTCAGCCCCGAGGAGGACCAGGACCCGGACCGGGCGCGCGACGTCCGGGAGGAGCTCGACTTCCTGCTCGCCGCTGCCGAGGCCGCGAGGTCGGACGCGCCCGGGAGTAAGCAGAGGAGGAACGCGCGTTGCCGCAGGCTGCGGTTCGCCGACGACGAGGCGGAGTCGGTGCCGGAGTCGCAGTCGGCGGGCCGCGTCCTCGTCCTCCGCCGCAGGAGGACGCCGGCCGCGGAGTGCGACGCGCACCGCTCCAGCCCGGTGTCCGTGCTGGAGGCGCATGACGAATCGTCCACCACCACCTCGTCGTCCTTGGAAGAGGTGGAGCACGCAGAGCCCTGCTCGGCTTCCGCTACCTCAGGTTCGTCTTGCTCGCTTCCTCAACTTCGTATCAGAATTGCTGTTCATCTCCAATAATCTGTCAAGCTATAAAAATGATCAGAATTCCACATGAGAATTGCGGTTCATCTCCAGCAATCTTTCAAGTTTGTAGCATCGAAGTCTACCAGAGGGAGGGAGAAAAAAAAAAACCCCACATCCTGTCAGAACCGCAGTTCATTTACAACAATCTTTGTCAGGCTTCTACAGTCAATTTTGTCACAATAACTGCCTAAGATTTTGTTTTTTTGTGGTCCATGTTTTAAGCTCAATTATAAACCACTTCTTCTAGCTACTGAGTTAATCAGTCCAAGTTTCTGAAACTTCATTTTCATGTCGCTTCATTATACCTGCATGCTCTGCCCCTGAATGCTGTAAAAGGTGTGGGACAAAGGGTAAAGATGTTCATGATAGTAACTCCACCTCACTGAAATCTAGTCCTAGCAAACACTCTAGCTAAAGGTCACTTGACATGGTCCAAAAATTCATGAAACGCCAAATGAAAAGGCATCACAAACCGAGTACGGATCATCATCTGTATGAACGGCAAACTGCAGCGTGTTGTCAATTGTTTCACACTTTCAGTCAGATACATATGTATGTAGTGTTTTTTTGTGGTCCATGTTTTAAGCTGAATTATAAAGCACTTATTCTAGTTGTTGATCTAATAATCATTCCAAGTCTCCAAGGCAGTGTAATCCAAGTTTCTTTTTGTTAAAAAAAAATCTCGTTCTCATGTGACTTCATTATCTCTTTATGATATGCCCTGAATGCTGTAAAAGCTGTGCAAGAAAAAAAAATGTTCGCCATAGTAACCCTTCCTCACTGAGATTAGAGCTAGCTAGTAGTAGTAGTCACTTGATGACATGATCCAAATCCAAAAATTCATAAATAAAACGCAAAAGGATCATCATCTGTATGGTAAAGGTAAACTGCAGCATTATCTCTTCATGCTCTGCCCTGAATGCTGTAAAAGCTGTGGGACAAATGGAAAAGATATTCATGATAGTAACTCTTCCTCACTGAAATCTAGAGCCAACAAAAAAACTCTAGCTAATACTAGTTAATTGACATGGTCCAGAAATTCATAAAATGCTAAAGGAAGAGGCATCAAACCGAGTATGGATCACCATTTGTACGAACGGCAACCTGCAGTGTTATGTCAATTGTATCAGACTTACAGTCAGATACATCAACTAGTATGCCACGTATGAGCTATTTTTTTCCTACTACTGACAGCACTGTTACTGTATCCACTTACTGCAGATGAAGCTCAGACGATATTTGAAAAGAAGAACTCAAGGAGGAAGCTGCGTCCAGATTTCTTCCAGTTGGGCAACCTTTCTCCTCCAAGAAGCTCCTGCCATGTCTCAAGATGTTCAGATAGGGAGAGGAGGAACAGGAAAGTGGTGCACAAAGACGAGGTGATCACGCCAGAAGTGTCTGGTATCTGGCAGCCAATCTGCAGGCTGGTTGAGGAAGATCTCAAGAACATGGAATGGCTAACTCGGGATGGCGCAAACGTCGTTGCCGAGATAGAGTATGGCATCCTTGAACACCTCATCTGTGAGATGGTGGATGAACTCCTCAGAGGAATTTCTGAATCTGTACAGCATCCTTTCCCACTCGGATTGGTCTCCAAGAAACAATTGGGTGGCAAGAATGTTCAGACAAGACGAGCAATCAGATGCCACTGAACAAGGTTAGATTGAGGTAGTCCTCATTAGCTGACCTGTCGCAACAGATGTTGTGAAATGTGACAATAGTCTGGTTTAGGTTAATATATCTGTTAGTCAAGATCGCTGAAACAAGTGAATAATATGTAAACATAGCAGCAAGCATAGGTACAGATACTGCTGAACCTGGAGATATCAGGATCTGCACTCTCTGTACTTCCAAGTTGCAAGGTCTGAACTCTGAAACTGTACATGATTTAACTCTCTACTTCGACTCCACACCCGAATAAACGAATAGCATCTGAGTTACCTCATTTGATGAACGAAGAATTACTCACTTTGTTGCATAACCAAAAGGGGAAATGCTTGCTCTGGAAAAAAAAAAAAGAACAGACACTGGAATCAGTGGCAGAACAAGATGGCGCGCGAAAATGAATCCGACTTGTTTGTTCGATCCGCGGCCCAAAAAGCCAAGCCAGGCCCATGAGTCCATGACCGAGTCCACCAGCCCGTGCGCGGCGTGCGTTTCCGCTGCCCTGAATCGCTACGGGCTATGCCGCTACGGCGGCGCCGACGATTGCGACGGCGTGCTGCGCCTGCGGCCGCGCCTACGATGCGAGCGGCGGCCGGCAAGCAGGCTCCACATGGCCATCGAGCTGTGACGCCACGGCGCAAGGAGGGAGAGGTCAGCAAAATGGATTCGAATGGGAGGACCAAATCGAGAGGTACTACAGATTACTTCGCCATACCTTTTTTTTCTTCCAGTCCTCAGTTCATCATCAAAGTCAAAGGATGAGTGGATGATGTTTAGGGCCACAGATTGCACTGCCGATGTGTAGGCTAATTGACCAGTAGCAGTATGTGCATAAGTTGCTGTCGGCGTGTCAATTGTACATAGTACATAGTCGCACTCAAACAAATGCTTCCAGTTCCAGCCATTGATACAGCGTGCGAAATGAGAAATTATCTGACAATTTCTAGCACAAATAGCAGATTTTAGTTGTATCAGAGGTAGGGCTGTTAGAGAAACAAAGGATAGAGGGATGGGGAGCATGAATGTCTGATGGTTGTAGTGGAATCATGGCTCATCCTGGAATAGATAGAGAGGTTGCGTTACAAAAACAACAATATATGTTGTTACAATTCCTTTGGCAAGTAGCAATAGAACGAATAAATAATAATAAAGCCGGGGGGATGGGGGGGAGGGGGCAACCGAAGGCAGAATAAGAGAAATAAATATTCAGGGCACACAAACACACACTATTTGTCATTATTACAAATAATGGAAGAAGCAAGCATGATTTGGGAGCTTGGCATGGCTACTATAGCAGAGAGAGAGGAGGGGGGTGCGCAGCAAACGAACACTGCCGGCCAGGCTTGGACAACAGCTGCAGTCTCGTGCTACCCATATCATTTATCAGGCGAAACTTGGCTGCTTCGGCTTCAAGACAGGTTTCATAGGATGCTCGGAAAGTTGCTGCTTGAACTGTTGCCAAAGTTTTAAATCGTAGGAACCCTTGAGCCACACTTCCTTGAGCCAATCTAGATGCTCTAACCCAGAAATACTCAAGGATGACCCACTAGAGAAGTTAACCACAAGTAGCTCAACAAAGCGTGTTATGTAATCATTTGTAAAGGTCACCTGTAACCTGGAGGTGCAGTCGATCTTGAAGACCCGGAATGATTTGGTCCAGTAGGGATAGGTACCAGAGTCCTCTGGAGCCCTAAAATGGAGTTGAACGATTTCAACTGCCTTGACACTGATACGACCTTGGATAGGTTGAATCGGCAATCTCTCGTAGAAACATGTGTCTTCTTGCTCTGATATGGTCATCTCAAGATCAACCTTGCTGAGACGGTCAAGATGCTTCATCCAGGTTGGCAATCTGTGCACATGCCCGTACAGCTTGAAGCTCTTTAGGTTTCTAGGTGGCTCTGGGATGTCATCCAAATAGCAAAAGCCATCATCCTGATCCTTTTCAAGTCTCACTGACAAGGACTCCAAATGGGCATGGGCTGAGATGGAAGAAAATAACTCCTGATAGTTTTCCTTGCTGATGCCGGACACCCTGAGCTTACGCAGCTGGGTGAGCTTCTTGAGTTCTTTGGAGACAGCTTTCCCACCTGCACCGCTGACATTGACAACACCAAGGGTTTGTAAGGCCGTCAGCTTCCCAATCCTTGCAGGGACCTTGATGCTGCCATTATGAGCCCTAGCTTGCCGGCATGTGTGGATCTTTTTGGCCAAGCAGCAGCTGGATACCAACTGACGTGCCCTGCTGTTCCACAGTGGTTGTAGGCTCTTGATTGTGCCGTCACCGTCTTCTTCTAGTGATGTTGATGCCTGATCTTCAATTGTTGCTGCTTCCATTGGGCTTGTCAGATCCCATGATTCAGTGGTACCAGCATTGATGTATTGCAGCTTCTCCAGCTTGATGATAACAAGCGGCAGCACAAGGCCTCGTTTAGTTCCCGGATTCGGGATGCACCGAATTCCTGTGCGGCACTGTGCTGCACTGTAGCACTTTCGTTTGTATTTGGTAAAAATTGTCTAAATTTTGACTAATTAGGTTTAAAATGTTCGTCTCGCAAAGTACGACAAAACCGTGTAATTAGTTTTTGATTTCATCTATATTTAGTACTCCATATATTTGCCGACATTTTGATGTGATGGGGAATCTTCTTTTTGCACAGTGAATTTGAGGGAAAATTCTGGAAACTAAACAAGGCCCAAGTATGGAAGTGTATCCAAAGTATGAAGCTGCCTCAGGCCACCCAATGAATCTGGCAGACGTGTGATCTCCCTGCATCCTCGCAGGAGAGGAATTTAAGGCGATGCAGTAGCTTCACAGTCTGCTCAAGGTCATCATCTGTCACACCCGACGAGTTTTCTAGATCCAGCACCCGAAGCAACCTCATGTTGTTATTGGCAGAGATGAAGAATGACCTCCACTCCCCAGACACTGTCAGAGACCGTAGCCGTGAGAAGTTGATGTTCTCGAAGACAATCTTGTCTCTGTCAAAGTCATCATTTACAAGCTCCAACAGATATGTGGATGGCCCGCAGTATTCTTCTATAGCAGATATTATTTTTGGGAGCCTGCCACACCTTGACAAGATACCTATTGAAAGTTCCATTTCATCTGGACTCAATTGCTTATTCTTCCACACAACCTACAATTAAAAAATAAATCACTTAATAAATGTGTACAAATTCAATCTGGAAGTGATGATAACTAAAATATTGAAATTATTTTAGAATTTAAGCTATTTTTTTCTTTTGTTATTCCCCACCAGAACAATTTTCCACGGATTCTGACAAAGCTGGTAATGGAGAGCACAGAGCACCTTACAAGGATGACCCTTAAAGGTCCAGGTAATGCACCTTACAAGAGAGCTAACTTCATTTCCAGATTTAGATGGTGCATATAAATAATGATGAATCCTAGAAGGAAAACAGAAACACCCAGCCTTCAATTTGGTATTATGTAATCATCATTCATAATAAATTTGGTATTCTGTTGTCTTAAAAATTACTCACCTATGCCATTATATTAGTCTAAGTAACCCTAAATTAACATCTAAATTATCTACCATGGTGATTATGAAAGTTAACTTAAAAGTAATCCATTAATATTGCAATACATATAACTTACCCAATATGCCACCATTGTTCTTAACAGCCAATTATATGTAGCGCTATCAAGAGCCAAATAAAAATCGAACACACGATCTTGGCCATGTAAAAGGATGTGGACAAGAGGAAGAGGAAGAAGAGAACTGGCAAAGGATATATCTGAGAGCGAATAGGTCTCGGAAAAACTGTAGATATATTGATATGAGTACAGGCCACAGGGAGTAGAATATACAGGCAAGGATCGTGAAGGGTTTATTAAAACTCCTAATTAACGGAGTTCCTTGCCAATTCCAGTGATCATCTAACATACAATCCCAACAGGCTTGGGCACCAAGGTCCATGTGGCCAGCCCATAGGTGCATACTCGAACCAATGAACGGCGAAGATTACAACACTGTAGATCTACAGTGTTCAGAATAGGACAAAGGTCACAAACTTAAAGGTTTTATATTTATATTGAGATCGATTCCCAAAGAGTATCATATGTAAAGAGGTTCTAACTTCATAAAAAAGGTAATAATATCTCTTGTTAATATATAATTTATTAGTCTACAATGCTTTTTAGCTTTAAATATTAACAAACAACTTATATAAGGGCTATTTTGTGATCCAACTATTGGCTTATGAAGGAAATTCTAGGAAACTTTTATTAAATTCATAAAGGGTTGTAAGATATCTTACGTGTCATAAACAGACAAACTAGTTAGATATAGTCGTAATAGGGTTGTTACAATATGAACTCGATTGTTTTAGTTTTTCATTATATCATGAGTTATATTTAAATTGTCTATTCTTCATTGGACTTATCTAATATTGATGTTTCGAACATCACACTTGCAATATCTTTTTTGAGTAACACATGTTTATATGTAAATTATAGGGATATTTTTTTCCGTTGCAACACATAAGCTAGCATTTACCTAGTATATAAGAAGCATATATATTTTTTCGTTTGGCGTAATCACTTGTGCCTACATGCATATATTTTTAACTGACATGGATACATATATAAAGGAAGGGGACTTGATAATTTATTGGCTCTACTGCTAGAACTACAGATAATATAAGCAGGATGGTAAAGACACCTTCATGAAGAGATTGTGGGCTTCATCAGCTTGAAAGGCTTGGACGTTGAGTCGTCGTTCTTCATCAGCTTGACAATGCCTGGCCATCTTTGCTTCATGTGCAATGACAACGACACAACCATCAACACGTCTGGGGAAGAAGGCTTGTTTTATCATGTCCCATTCATGCGTAGACTGCAATCCGTCAATGACAAGGAAATATTTGTTTTGGGACAGAATTTTGCGACACTCTTCATATAGGTCTTGGCCTTGCATGATACCAACTGTAGCAGTTTCCATGGCTTGAAGATCATCTGAATAGAAATCTCTCAGCAAGCTGTGAGAGAAAGTCATCAAACTGAATGGATGAGGTACATGGACCCAGCTGAATGCGGTGAATTCGTCTTCAGGATTTTCGTCATTTCGAATGTCCAACCATATAGGTTGGCTGTTGACTGTGAACAGCTGCCCCCATGAACGAAGCATATGATGGTAGTAGCTTGTTCTGACCAGATATGACTTGCCAACACCAGGAACCCCCCAAACCGACACAACTCCAGGATCTTGTAGTAGAAGAATGGAAAAGTTTAAAGCCAGTCGTTGATGGCTCTCAACAATTTGAGCTGTCTTGGTCCAGTTACGTGCTTTTTCCTTTCTGATGGAGAAAATCTGTAGAGTTTATTTAGAGGGTCAGGAAAGTGCAAACTAGGATACGTGTATATATAGTACATAACTACATACTTCCTCCATTGTAAATTACAAGTCATTCTGACTTTTCTAGATACTACATAACTTTTAATGTATATTAAGAAAAGCTAGAACAACTTATAATTTGGAACAGAGGAAGTACTAATGAAATCAATAAGCATTAGGATGAGAGATGAGCAGCTTATACCTCGGACGCGCTTCCTACTTCTAGATCGTCTTTGATGTGGAGAGCTCGACCTCGATCTGCACAATGTCTGGCCACTTTTTCTTCATTTGTGATGACAATGATGCAGCCTCTTATCGGCTCAGATAAGTAGGTATCTTTGAACAAGTCCCAGCCCTGTCTGGAGCTCAGACCGTCAATAACAACAAGACAGGCCTTTTCACGCAGAAACTTACAACACCTCTGAATTAAGGCTGCCTCTTCTATAGCATTGACTGTTTCATTAGCATGCTTGGTTTCATCATTGTATACTGAACCACCAAATGAGCATAAATCGAGATATAACTGCCGAGATATGAGCTTCAAATCGAACCAATAATCCGGGACGTGGACCCATCCATACGTTTCAAATATGAATTCCAGTCTGCTGCTCCGGTAAACTCTGTCGACGAAAATAGATTTGGCGCGTGAGCTACCCCACACGGAGATGACAGTTGGACAAGTTATTTCCTTTATAAATTTTTCAAGATCAATGGGACTCTCTGGCGGTGCCTGAAAGTAAAAACATTACCCAAGAGATGATCTATCTGATATATGCATAGCAAAGAAAGTAAATCTGCAAGCAGCAACTGATTTTGCCTAAATTAATGACAGTTAACATTGCGCACACCCAAATTTCACATAAAAATACATGATGCGTGATGCATTTGCACATCTCACATTACATAAAAACAAAATACATTGCTGGCAGAAAAAGCTAGTGCTTTGTAGATATATGATCTGGAGAAGGCAAAGCTGTAGAAGTGGGTCAGTTTTGCTGGGCTGCGTGAAGCATGGGGCATGTAGCCCCGCTCTGTCTTGTTTCTTTTTGTTTTCTGGATGCTCAAATTCTAGGCTGAGTGGCTTCTGATGTTACGGTTGATGTATAAATGCTTAACTGTTGGTCTTTGCGGTATGAATAAGGCCGGGGTGCGGCCCTTTGAACTCTTAAAATAAATACGTGGCTATATGGAACATGTTATGTCGGCGCTTGTTGGCACGGCGAAGGGGGCGCTAGCCGGCATGGGCGGCGGTGGCGGCTAGCAGGGAGGCGGCAGCAAAGAGGGGATAGGAAAGAGCTATTACTCGTACTAGTATAGTGCCCGTGCATTGCTACGGTTCCATTTAAGAGATGCACTTAAAAACAACCTCATATTAACATGATTACATCTTCCTATTATCTATAGCTCTCCTACAAGATCCTTATAGATTTGGATTCTTCTTTCTCAATTATTAACAAACTCTATTACCTATCTTAACCTTTTCTAAATCCAACAAGACTCAGTTATGGAATCGGATGACGACGCGTATGGCAGTGATGGCGGTGGCGCATGGCGTCTCTCCCCCCCTGCGCGTGCGGCCTAGGGCAGCCCCGGCGCTTAGGCCCACTAGGCGCGGGCTGCCCTGGCCCAAGTTGCCCCGTTTTCTCCACCGTTGAGTCCGGCCCGAGTTAGGCCTGTGACATGTTATAATGGTCCAACTCAAATAAAAAAAAGAGTTAATATGTGGCTATACCTAAACTATTGGGTGTTTCACCGTTGGGTACTCCAACTTAAAAAACGTAACTTCCGAGTACTTGAACTATCTATCCTATGTACGAAAGGTACAAAACACGCCACATATGCACCAGGAGTTGACATGGCGAGCCAACTCATCCTGCCAGCATGTAGATGCCATGGAAAGTGACCCTTGTGCCCCTGCCTGATCTCTTTGAGGCCACCCTAGCTAACTGGGCAATGACAAGATTCGAAAGTTCGAAGACAAGAGCAACTGTTTTCGTAGTTCATGGACGAAATTGAGCTTTTGGCTATTCCGCCTTTAATAAAATACAAAATGGTAATCTTGAATGTTGGGTACAATAAGCAATTCGTATAATTTGAACTTAATAATTGACTATGTTAAATCTACTAATTAGGTACGTGATGTCACACAACATACGGATGGCTTACAACAAGAGCCTCTCTCTATATAAAAGGCGAAATAGTCATTTTCGTCCCTAAACTATTGGCCAAGACTCATTTTAGTTCCTGAACTTTCAAAGCATCCAGTTTGGTCCCTAAATTATATATCTATTTGCAGGTTAATCTCGTCCCTCGCCTTTACTTACTCCCCACGTGTCCTAGAGTACGTGCAAAATGTCATTAGTGCCCCTCACTCGCCTTTCCTGATGGCAACATATAACTTAGAGCTTTGTTACCATGCTTGGGAGGAACCAATGTTTACCGCACTTATTAATTACGAAAATTAATTAATTGTGTTTAAGGGCAGTCTAGTAATTTTGTCTATGGTACATATCTATTGTTATTAGATAGATCATTGATTCTAATTCATAATAAACTTATTTGGAATTTTGGATATGCAAATGTTGCTAATATTTTCTTCGAACCTAGCCAAATTTGAAAACAATTGACACATCACTTGAAAAGTTGAAAGTGATACAAGGTGTGCCTGGTTTACCTTTCTGAAGAAGGCGCAGAGAGAATGGCCATCAGGAAACCGTGTGAGCTCCGACACCTGACCAGGTATGGCTTGCCGGTGCACATAAACGCCAGCCCAATGTCGTGCGTAGACACGACGATCCGGCTGCCGTTCTTATAGTCCGGCAGGTGCATTTTGATGTCATCCCACTGCACCACAGTGGACACGTTTTCGAGGACGACGAGATACTTCTCCTTCAAGAGACCGTCGTCGTCGTCTTCCCACTGCACCGGCAGCTGGAAGCAACGGCGGCTCTTGCGAAGCTGAGCCATCAAGCTGTCGAGGAAGTCGTGGAGGTTAAATGGATCCGCTAGCTTCACCCAGGCGCGAGCACTGAATTCTTGGCGGATGTGTGCGTCGCAGTAGGCCTCCCTGATAACGCTCGTCGTCCCAAGGTGGTCACCTCCTCTGCTTCCCCAAACTGAGATGACCTGCCGGTCATGGCCGCCTTCAGTGGTGATGATCCTCTGGAGGTTGAGCATGGCACATAGCTTCCCAGCGGCCTCCCACACCTGGCGAAGGATGCCGAACCCGAAATCTAGCGGGCTGACGACGCCGGCGCCGGCCACTATCTGCTCAGCCGGCCTGGAGATGGAGCCTGAGCCTGAGCCGCCGGCGGTGACGAGGTTATAGTGCATGCTCCTCTGGCTTATGTTTTCGAGCCTGGCCTTGAGCAGCTTGATCTGGGCGGCCGCCAGGTCCAGATCCTGCGTCCGTTTCAGCAGGCACTGCGGCAGCATGCGCCACAACCACGCCGACCTATGGACGTCAAGGTGGGCGGCGAACTCCACCCAGTCCTCCACGTCCAAGGCCAGCTCGCGGAGCACCTCGCTTTGGTCTCTGTTGGAGACGTTGTTGAGGAAGGCCTGCATCATTTGGAACGCGACTTCTCCTCCTCGATCGCCGACTTGGCCGTGCTCACCGTCGCCTCAACCGCCGTCTTGGTCAAACCAAACGCGAACGAAGCCATTGCTGTACACGTACGTTGCTGGGGATTTGTTGCGTACTTTTGTGGTGGGTGGAATAATGAAGGCCGGCCGGAAGCTAGGCCCTCGCTACAAACAAGACGCAGACAAAGGAGACCGAGACATGCATGTATCTAATATAAATAGAGAGGGGAGCCGATCGATATGATAAACCAGTGCCATGTACAAGAAGCATGCAGCTAGCTCAAAGCAGCTTAAAGCGCAAAAATCTGATTCCCTCCTTGCGTGCCCGATGCCTTGCCTCTTAGCGTGGTAAAGCTTGTCTTAGCTTTATTCGTCAGAAAGCAATCCGCTCTTAACACTACGAATTTATATTTATTTAGAAACTAAAGAGAGATTTATCTGGTGCTTTCCTTGGACAATACGTCTTGTTCAGCACCAAATCGTTTATTTAGAAACTAAAGCTCCACGGTGCTGCTTTTAATTTGTTTGCTGATTCATTATTCCATGAGTGTGATGTCGGGCGACTATTTGATGGGTGCTCTTGTGATGACCGAGGAGCATGCAGTTTGTCTATTCGGAACAAGCATAACCCTCGAGGGCACGCACCCTCGATTAATCGTTAGATTCATATTGAGAAGTGTACATGCACATATCTTAATGCACATCCACATCACATTGAGATATGTGCATGTACACGTCTTAATGTGAATCCAACGATGAGAGCATCTGCCCTTATAAGAGCAAATTTAAATTTCTCTATGGCGTTATTAGAGCAACCGCAACGTAATGCAGGGGGCTGGGAGCGGTTCTTACTAGAACCCCATGGATCATCAGACGACTCCAGATCAATTCCATATGTGGGCCCATGCCGATAAAAAACAAAAGATCTCCTTTCTTCTTACTCATCCTTCCCTTCCCCTGCTTTATGAAGCATGTTCTGAAATAAGATAAAGTGTGGTTTAAGCTTAAGATGATAAAGATCTCTGAAACAAGTGAGTTTGCAAACATAGTTTCAGCAGAATTACCAAACAAGTGAACCTAAAGATACCAGGAGAGCTCTAAAATAAAATTTAAAGATTCCATGGCCAG
>DXKC01000394.1:0-21348 GCA_031170775.1 Cymbopogon citratus
AGAGAGTGAAAGAGTTGAAGAATTTGAGTACCAAAGGCCAAACTTAGGGGTGTAGCAGAGATACCTTAAGATGCACTTGACAGCCTAACGATGCGACATGCACGGTGAAGACTGGAACCGTGCGTAGAGGCAGACCACAAACTGGATGTCTGGTCTCATCGCCGTCAGTATAGCAGCGACCTGATCATGCTTCGGTACTCCTTTTAATCCACCGGTTCTCCCTCCCAGTCATCATCAAGGGCGATCGTCGTCGACATGGGCGTCAGGAGAGGCTTGGCCTTGCCCATATCGAACTTCTTCAGAAGATCCTTCGTGTACTTCCCTTGATGGACAAAGATCCTTTCCTTAGTTTGCTTGATTTGGAGCCCAAGGAAAAATGTCAGCTCACCCATCATACTCATCTCGAACTCCCTGCTCATCATCTTAGAACACTTTGCAACAAGAGAGTGAGAAGAGCCACCGAAGATTATGTCATCCACATAAATCTGAACGATGAGTGTATCAATGCCTTGCTTGAGGAAAAACAAAGTTTTATCAACCAACCACATTTTAAAACCTTTGGTAAGAAGAAAAGCATTTAGGCAGTCGTACCAGGCTCTGGGTGCTTGTTTTAGACCATACAAGGCTTTGGCAAGTTTAAAAACATAGTCTGGGTGCTTAGGATTTTCAAAACCAGGAGGTTGCTTCACATAAACTTCCTCCTGAATGTACCCATTTAGAAAAGCATGTTTCACATCCATTTGGTACAGCTTGAACTCCTTCGAAGCTGACAATAGGAGCAAAGGTTTCCTCAAAATCAATCCCCTCCTTTTGGCTGCAACCCTGAGTAATAAGCCTTGCCTTGTTTCTCACAAGCACCCCATCCTCACTCTGTTTGTTTTTGAAAACCCATTTTGTCCCAATAGGATGGAAATCTGGAGGAGGTGGCATCAAAACCCAAACTCGGTTTCTTTCAAAATTTTCAAGTTCCTCATGCATGGCGTTGATCCAATCAGGGTTCGACAAAGCAGTGCTAATATCTTTGGGCTCAAAGTTAATAACAGAAGCCGAATGAGCGAAGTAAGAGATTTCATATGCTCATGACCGTGTGACTCGCTGGTCAATTCCTCCAATCATCGTCTGAGGAGGGTGATTGCGCTGGACGTAGCGCGGCGCTTCCCTCGAAGAAGTCGCCTCCCCTCGACGGCAGCTGGCGCTCCCTCAGGTAAGCTGGTGTAGGCTGAGGAAGCTGCTCGAACCGCCCCCAAGTCATGGAAGAAGAAGGGTCAGGGCCGTGAGCGGAAGTCGACATCGCAGGGTTGATAGGCGCAGCCGGTGGAGTCGGCTCAGGATCACCCCAATCGGCATCTTCCTGCTCCTCCTCCACAAAGATGGACTCACCATACTCATCATCACTTGCACACTCAAAGATAGGAGTGGCACAAGGCATAGTCTCATCGAAAGTGACTTCATAGGTCTTCATCACTCGGTTAGTTTTCAGGTTCAAAACTCGATAAGCAGAAGAATGCAAAGCATAACCCAAAAGGATCCTATCAGAAGACCATGACTCAAACTTGTCCAAGTTGCCCTTTTTCAGGATGAAACACTTGCAACCAAAAACCCTGAAGTGGCTCACTTTGGGCGTTCGACCAAACCACAACTCATAAGAGGTTTTTTTTGTAAAAGCTCAGAGGAAAATGCGATCGGAGACATGGCAAGCAGTGTTTATAGCTTCAGCCCAATATCTCCTAGGAGTCCTATGCTCATCGAGCATCATCCTAGCCATCTCAACGAAGGTTCTATTTTTGCGCTCAACAATGCCATTTTGTTGAGGAACATATGGCGAGGAGAATTGGTGCTCAAGACCCAAAGAAGAGCAAAAACCTTCAAAGTTGGAGTTCTTAAACTCCATGCCATTGTCACTGTGGATAGCTCACATGGCACCCTTGGGAAACTCGTTTTGCAAATGAAGAATCAAATCACGAGCTAGAGGAAATGCCTCATCCTTGCTCTCCATGAAAAACACCCAGGAGTACCTCAAAAAGTCGTCCACAATCACTAGAACGTACCATTTCCCTCCCTCAGGCCTCACTCGGGAAGGACCAACTATGTCCATGTGGAGGATTTCTTCAGGTTCCTTGGTACGAACACATGACTTTTTTCATAGCCATTATGTAGCGTCTTTATGTGTGATGAGTGATTGTCAACAAGGTCCAACACTTGTGGTTGGTCGGTTGTTGGGTGGTTCTACTAATCCCTGGCACAGGGTTACGTGTCAAAATGGTGTCTCTTGACCTGTGTTGTGTAGGTGTGGAGTCTGAGGGCGGTAGCGACGGTCGGGAGAAGGTCAAGCGGGCATGCCATGCTAATGGACCGTGAAGGTGAAGGGCGGACATGGTGGCTTGGTCCGAGGGACCAGACGGTCGGGTGCTAGCCATAGTGGCTGACACTTGGGACTTCGACAAGTGTAAGATGACACAGTGGAGGTTTGGTGGTTTGGCCTCAAAACCATCGGCGGGGGATCCGTGCGCGGCATGTACTCACGAGGAGGTTTGGTGGTTTGGCCTCAAAACCATCAGTGGGGGCTGCGTGTGCGGCAAGCTACTTGTGAAGGCGGGTTTCGCAGGTTTGGGCCTCAAAACATGGCTTGGTCCTGCACAGACGGATGGCACGTGGCGGCATCTAGGAGATTGCGCGGAGCAAGGCTGCCGCTGAGCAGGCGCGGTGGGCGTCAGATCAAGTTATCAAGAGTTGGACAAAATTGCCCCTAGGTGGTTTAGTTTAGCTCAAGTTATGTAACATCCAGGTTTGCAAAGGAAGTCCAGAAGTCGCCATATATGTGCCTTGGAAGTCCACATATATAACAAAAGGGAAATATCAGTAAACCATGCATTATATATATAGCAGAAACATACATATATTAACATTTACACATAATTAGAGTAATGCAGAATGATGGCTACAACTTCTCTTCAGAGCTCCATACTTCTCAGGGACAGTTGACTGGGGGCTCCATATGCCAAGCACCTCTAATGCTCAACAATCTTATCCTCTTTTTGAGTATCATCTTACTACAAACTATAGCAAGGGTGAGTCCATGTCGAACTCAGCAAGTACAGGCGGAAAGTAATGACATGCAAGGCTAAGACAAGGTAAAGCTAAAAAGTATGAATGCAGTAGCATTTTAATAGTAGTTAAGCATTCATCATTAAATACCTACTTAACTAATCATTGTGGTTGAAAAACCCAACCCTTATTATGGTTCAAGTATCAATTAATGTCAATTAATTGCTCTGCAAGCATAAATCCAATATCACAGTTAATCTTGAGATTGCCATCTCAAGCAACAGGGGATTGCCATCCCAAAGACACAGGATTGCCATCCTGAACAAGCAGAGGGTTGACACCTCCAAAACATCTCCACAGTTTAACGATTTCTTCCATTAGGCCTCCAAAGGGCGCTGGGCCGCTCGTAACCATGAGCACGAATGATATATCAGTTTAAACTCTGTGCAGAGGTGTACACATTCACTCCAAGTCATGATTCCCATTTGCCCGGGGTGGCCATACCCTAAAACACTTCCAAGGTGAGCAGACAGGGTCTCACTACGAGACTTTTCATAGGGTCATAAGTAGCGACAACCCACTAGTATGTGCCATCGTATGGGCGACATACCCACAACATCGTCCCATTCTCGGATCAACAATCCCTCCTCATACTTCAACTAGTCACACTCTAGAGACCATGGCTATGGCCGCCTGTTGGCAGATCGTCAAGCATACTATTATTATCCTACTAATCCATCAAGCCAGAGCCATATAGGTCGGAGCAGTATGGAAAATCCTAGTTGAACCGTCCAGACAAGTCGGTATGAGAGAAGACATGATGCCCCCATCGGTACGGGATCACCGACAAGTAGAGCATGTCCCCATTGGTCTTTGCGAACCAAACGATGCTTCTGCATCAACATCTCCATTAAATATAGGCCACAGCCTTGAGCCATCGGCTCCATCATTATTAAGAAACAAGTTTTAACTTCATAACATTAATGTAAGATGAGTGGAGCACTAGCAACCTACTTGTCCTGTCAACTAGAATCCCCAATAGGTAGTATTTGGTTATGTAGCTAGGAAGTTCCTATGGCTTGCTGAATTAAACACATGCATGACATTAATTAAAGAGTGAGTAGGATCAATATGATCAAAGGTGCCAGCACTTGCCTTAAATCCAAAGATTAGCTGCTCAATAATCTTTAGTTTCTCTATCTACTGGTATTCAACTTTAGCTGCAATTGTTGGTCCTCAGCTCCTGATCTTCAGCACTCACAAATTGTCCTTCACCTAATCACAGCAAACAGACAACACAAACAAATAATACTAAGAACAAACATCATACAAAAGAAACAGCAAAGAAAGAACGGACTAGTGACAGAACGGGAAGCTACGATCGCGAGATAAGAACAACTGAGAAAAGAGCTATCATAGAGAGGGCACAACTACCGAGGTTAATATACAAGACCTGCATTGGAAAATGTAGTTAATGATGTTATAAAGCTAGTTTAACATTTATTATAAAAGACCAGAGTTGCTTTTAGTTTAAAAGTCATTTGTATAGCCATTGACCAAACTAGTACATAAGTTGCATTTTCAAAAGCCTAGCACATGGTTGTAGTTACCACTAACACATACCTTGCATCGTTATGAAACCAACGCGACAAGAACGAGCTAAAACGGAGCTAGAACGCATAAGATATGGTTAAAACAAGGTTAGGGGCAAAACTATAATTAAACAGAACTATTTTTGCACTATAAAATAAATAGAAATGGCATCTTATAAAGCTGTTAGGCCTCGGGCATAAAAACTAGCATGTTCAAGGGTCAAACTGCTAATAGGCGAGGCTGTTTTGAACTACAATGGGCTGCGGAGAACTGGATTGTAATTTCCAAGAACTATAGGGACTTCTGTGCAAAAACGCCAGGGCTGACTGGCTGTTGACCGCTTTGACTCGGCCTCTGCTGACTGGACACTGTGGCGCACGCGTGGCTGCTGAGCCAGTAGCGCTGACTTTGTCTTCAGGCGGTTCTGGGCCGCTGGAACCAGATCGAACGGCTGACGGTCGTCCAGTGGCGATGGTGGCCGGAGCAGCGCTGCAGGCGACGGTGGCTCGCTAGGGTTCACTAGAAAGGCACTCCGGGCTTGGCAGGGCTATGCGAAGGGCACAGGACAAGAGAGTCCACAACGGCGAACTTGGCTGAGGTGGTACAGGCGACGAACGGCGGCCGGAGGCGGAGGCTGAGCGGCGGCGCACCATTGGTGCCGCCTGGAGCTTGGCGCTACGGAGCTGTGCGACTTGGCGGGTGGAGGCGAGGGCACCGGTGGGTGCGGATTGACTCCACAGACACGGTAGGGGCACTCGCGCCGACGGAGGGTGGCTGGTGACGGCCTTGCACGCGGCGAGGCGGACCGGGCATGGCGGCGCTACTGCGACGAGCGCGCGTGGGCGCAAGAGGCAGAGAGAGGGGCACAGGAGTGGCACTAGCATGTTCCTTACCTAGCTCCAAAGCTCATGGCAGGGTCCTCGACTGCTGGGGTGCGGTGGCGGCGGAGATCGACGCCGGCGGCGGAAACTGCTTGCCTCCGCGAACATGGTGGCGCGCAGGATAGGGTTAGGGGGTAGTGGCTGGTGCTGCAAGGGTTACAAAGGAGCACACGGCTTGATTAGGGTTCCAAGGGGGCTACAGCGCGCGTGGTTTAAAACCTTATATAGGCAGCTGGGAACCTCGTTTTGCGCGTACGAGGGTGAATCGACGGCGGTGGCGGCTTTCGCCCGATGCGGAGCTGCAGGGAAGACAACCGTGTCCTGCTGATGTGTGGGCCTGAGATGGCAGTGGCTCAGGGTGTGTGTGAGTGGGCTGCCACGCCGCATAGTGCTGGGCTGGCAAACTGGGCCGAACGGCCCATGCAGAGGCATGCGCGTTGGAGCCGGCCGAGACGGGCCACTAGAGCTGGCGGGTTGGGCCACTGTGCTGGGCTGCTTGTGGCCTGCTGTGGCTAGCAGTGCTGCTGGGCTAGCATGTGGCCGCTGGTGCCGGGCCAAGCTCACTAGCTGGCTATTGTGGTCGGCTGCTGCTTGTGCTAGCCAGCTGCCAAAGCTGCCGGAGTGGCCACGGCTGGCCAGAGGAGGCCACGGCCGGCTGGGCATGGCCAAGGCTGGCTAGGTTGGCCAGGGAGACTAGAGGTGGCTAGGATGAGCTAGGGACAGCTGGAGTTGGCTAGCAACAAGTTAGGGTTGGTAGCAGGCTAAAACAATGGCCAAAGCTATAGAGGAAAAAAATAAAGGCTCTGCAATAAAGAAGTTTCTAAAACCTTTTCCACGCCCCCACTTGAGAGACACTATGAGAGCTTCTAAACCTTTTTGCAACACTTTTCAAAAGTAACATTGTACTCCTTTTGGGTTATAGCTTTTGAAGGTTTTTAATTTTCAAGCTCGAAAAGAACCTAGTCATGGCTTGCTCGAATTTTAGAAATTGATTTTTCCCACACAACCACAACCAAGCAAGACTTCAAGCACAAACACACCTTTTTGTAGTTCATGAAAGTTTTATTAAACCACACTTTTCTCATTATAATAATGACAAATGAATTAAAATCTTGGCCAATTTTTGAAAAACTAAGAAATCCTTTAATTTATTTAGTGTTTGTGGTTCACATCCCAAAATAGAAATCTTAGGGTGTCACAAGTTATCTCAAGGGCAATATGGGAATGTCCAAATTGTATCCCTTAAATAGAGGTTGAGACCCCCTTCTCTACTCATCTCTCCCATTTTATATTTTCTCCTTCTAGAGGCTAGGTTTCTCTTCCTCCCCCTAAGGATTTGCTAGAGAGAGGTCCTGAACTACTTGTGATTTGTGTTCGTAGGAAGCGCACCCCTAAGTGTGTATGTGCCCTCTGGGCTTTTCGAATCATGGATGGAATCTTGGACTGAATAGTGGTCTTGGCGTTCTTCACGAGTTCATCTCTTGCCTCTCTGAGAACTTTGCGATTTCTTCGTTTCTAGAGCTTTTCGATCCGAATCTTTTATGCTGACTTGATCTATGAAGTGAGTAGAGGCTTTCCACTGTAGGAATTGCTCTGAAACCTCATGAGATCAAAGATTTATGGATTTGTAGCTCTAGGTCTCCCCAAGATTCATTTTGTCTCCCTTTTGTGATTTCTCGAGTTTTACTCCGATCTGAGCGATGGTCTCTTAGAGATAGCTCCCCAATTGCACTAGAAACCTACTGTCAAAATTTGGTTACGATTGGAGTTGATTTGGAGAAGATTTGAGATTTTGTGGATCTTGCCCGAGGCTAACTCACACGAACCGGCTAGGCTGGCTGTGCAAGTCGGCTAGGCCAATTGGAACCAGCTAGGCCGGCCTAGGGACACGGCTAAGCTGAGTTGAAGTCCAGCCACAGGCCAAGTCGGCTAGGCCGGCTCTGCAACTGGCTAAGCCAACTGCCTCAGTCGGCTAGGCCGGCCAGAGCAATCGGCTAGGCCGACTAGAGCAGGCCAGGGGCTATTTTGGTGTGATTTCGTGCTGCCAAATTCCGTTTCTCGATCCATCGGTTCCTACAGATTTCTGTTTTCATCCGAAACTTTTCTGTTCGGTGCTGTTTGGATTTTTAGGGCAAGGTGATAGAGCCAAGGACCTTCATCTCATCTCGTTGAGAGTAGAAAAATTTGAGGCTCCTTTTCACCCCCTCTAGTCACCATTACCGGTCCTACAATTGGTATCGGAGCCAGTTAAGGATCACTTCCACCTTAATCGGTCTGTGATCTAGTAGGCGATAATGGAGCGGAGATCTAAAAAACTACCGCCTTTTGATGGGAAAAACTACCTCTACTGGAAGATTCGCATGTCCGTGTTTCTATAGGGAGTTGATTTGCTTGTTTGGAAAATTTACGAAAATACCGACTACGAGGTGCTTGATGCTCGCATAGGTCAGGAACAGGTTGACCAACATAATGCAAACAGCAAGGCCCGTAACATCTTGTTTGAGAGTATTGGTGAAGTTGAGTTTGCGCATGTTTCTGACTGTCGTACTTCTCATGAGATTTGGTCTAGACTTCAGAACTACCATGAGGGAACTCCTCAAATCAAGACCAGACTCTATGAGACGTACAAGCGTGAGTACGAGAACTTTTCTCAGCTGGAGGGTGAATCTGTCAATTCTTTGTTTGCTTGTCTTCAGACCATCATGAACAAAATGAAGGCAAACAACCCTTAGATGCCTTATGATGATCATGATAGAGCACTCAAGCTTCTATACACTCTAGATCGGAAGGTGTGGGATGTGAAGGTGTCAGCGATCTAGGAATCGCCCAACTACTACACCCTTACCGTGGATGAGCTGTTCAGCAAGCTCAACTCCGCTGAGATCGACATCCAGATGCAGGCCAAGATCAAGAATCCGTCTGCCCCAACTTCTTCAATGGCTCTGGTGTCTGGTAAGGGAAGTTCAAGTCTTTCTAACACTTCACACTTGTCTTTTGCCTTGTCTTCTTTGTTGACTGCCATAGAGGAGCAGCTGGAGTTCCTTGAAGATGACGAGTTGGCATTGCTGATCGGTCAGTTCTCGTGGTTCCAAAACAACCGTCTGAACTACCGGCATGGTGGCCCGAAGGGAGGCTGTTTCGAGTGTGGAGACCCCAACCACTACATCGCCAACTGTCCCAAGAAGGTCAAGGGCTATGACAAGTACGACCACTCCAGGTGCAAGGACAAGCAGGAGTACCACTCCTCCAAGAACAAGAAGAAGCAGGAGGACTTCGACAAGAAGGCGTACCAAAGGAAGTTGTTCCGCAAGTTCCAGGAGAAGCAGTAGGCTACATCACCTCCATGAGCGACTTCAGCGACTCCAACGATGACGACACCAAGTCAAGAGCTGAGGACCGCATCAACGGAATCTGCTTCACCGCCGTCTCCAACCATGGAGGATACTGCACCATGGCACTTGGTGAGGGGGAGACGGGTGACACCGATTAGTTTGAGGATGAGGTACCTCCCACTATCAATTCTCTCACTGCTGCAAATGATGCCTTGCTTGAAATGATGTTTGATATGGAGAATCGCTGTAAACATTACTAGAAGGAAAAGAAAGCTTTATAAGAAACTTAACATGGTACTTGATAAACTTGCAGAGGATCAGAAAAACCAGGTAGTCATAAGTGATGAAACTGAATGTGATGCTTGTGTAGTTCATATGACTAACCTTACAAATTGGCAAACTAAGTATGCTTCCTTGCTTGAAAATTTTGATGAAGCTACTGCTCAACCTATTGCTTTATCTGATTGCAAGTCTTGCTCTCTTTTGCGTACTGAGGTTGAGGAGAAAAGTGCTAAAATTGCTTTGCTTGAGAAGTCTAGCTCTATTTTTGCTATTGTTGCTAAGTGTGCTTGTTGTGAAGCTTTGCAAATGGAACTTGGAAATTGTAAGCATGACAAGGGTAGGGTCGAAGAAGAAAACACATTCCTTCGATCCATGCTAAGCTGGTTGTCTTGCAGTGAGCCCCAGCTTGGGATGATAATCAGTTAGTTTAGGAGGGGAACTGACACATCGAGAGTAGGCTTTGCTATAGGTAGGAAGGGTGCAAGTGTGTTTGGCAAGGTTGGTGAGCACAGTGGTTTGAGCCCGAGTAAGAAACCATCCACAACTCCCAAGTTGATCAAATGCCTCCACCTAAGCCTATCCAGTCCCCTATCAAGGATGGAGTGTTTGAAGAACCTCCTAAGGTAGCCCCTTAAAAGCAAGTGTGGATTCCAAAACCCAACCACCTCAGGAACCCACTTGACACTCTCCTTAACACCCCAAGTGAGAAACCTCCCAAAGGCAAACCTCCTCAGAGAGAGAACCAGAACTAAAAGAGAGTGAACCCTACACCACTCTGACTACTGTGAGAGGAAGGGTCACCTATTTGAGTTTTGCTTTAGGAGGAAGAGGGATGAGAGGCATCAGTTTGAGTTGAACAACCAGGACATGTACCATCCTTCTCATGGGGTGCATGAACGGTTTATTCCGAGGCACACTACTAGGCCTAGAGGTGGAAGGCCTCAAGGTGCTAGGCCTTAGGCTGAGAGATCATGAGGTGGTCGTGCCTGGCGTGGTTCAGGTCATGACCAGTACGGCTTTGAGCCTCATGGTAGTGGCTTTGCATCCTATAGCTCTAGCGGACCATGGTTTCCCCCACGTGGTGATCGCTCCTCCAGATGGGACGTGGCATGTATAATGCTTTTCCTGCTAACTCTTTTAGGCAAATGGGTCAACACTGGTTTCCTCCTTACTTCATTAACCCTAGTGTTGCACTGTTTGCTCACTCTCTGCCTTTTTACTGATGTAGGAGATCGGGTTGGAGAACACGTGGCTCATTGATTCTGGTTGTTCGTGCCACATGACCGGAAATTCAAATTGGTTCTCCAGCCTCAGTCCCATGAAATTCAAGGAGTATATCACATTTGGGGATAATAGTATGGGTTTATATCACATTTGGGGACAATAGTAAGGGTAAAGTGCTGTCGCGTGGTTCCATTCATTTGAACGACAGTTTTGTCCTTAAGGATGTTGCTTTGGTTTTGAACTTGCACTTCAATTTGCTTTCTCTTTCGCTACTCCTTTCGGATGGGTATGAGGTGCGCCTTAAGACCAATTGTTCTCGAGTTTTGGATAACAATGGAGATCTTGTCTGCTGGATTGCCCACTTCGATCGTGTTTTTTGAGCCGATTTCTCTCACTCTTTTGGTTCTGCCTGCTATGTGATGGCCAGTTCTTCTTCTGAGATTTAGAAGTGGCATAGGAGACTTGGTCACCTAAGTTTTGATCTATTTGCTAGGTTAAGCTCT
This sequence comes from Cymbopogon citratus, assembly GCA_031170775.1. Lineage (NCBI taxonomy): Eukaryota > Viridiplantae > Streptophyta > Magnoliopsida > Poales > Poaceae > Cymbopogon > Cymbopogon citratus. The sequence goes on from DXKC01000394.1 coordinate 10,861, forward strand.
TTGGACCTAATCCAAGGATTGCCCAAGTTGAAATTTGAGAAGGATTTGGTTTGTCACCCTTGTCGCCACAGGAAGATGGTTGCTGCTTCTCACCCTCCTGTGAACCAAATCATGACCAAGGAACCTGGAGAAATCCTCCACATGGACACAGTTGGTCCTGCCTGAGTGAGGTCTGAGAAATGGAAGTGGTATGTTCTAGTGATCGTGGATGATTTTTTGAGGTACTCTTGGGTGTTTTTCATGGAGAGCAAGGATAAGGCATTCCCTCTAGCTTGAGATTTGATTCTTTGTTTGCAAAATGAGTTTCCCAAGGGTGCTATGCGAGCTATCCATAGTGACAATGGCACAGAGTTCAAGAACTCCAACTTTAAAGGTTTTTGCTCTTCATTGGGTCTTGAGCACCAATTCTCCTCGCCATATGTTCAACAACAAATGGCACTGTTGAGCACGAAAACAGAATGTTGGTTGAGATGGCTAGGATGATGCTCGATGAGCATAGGACTCCTAGGAGATATTGGGCCGAAGCTATAAACACTGCTTGCCATGTTTCCAACTGCATTTTCCCCCGAGCTTTTACCAAGGAAGACTTCTTATGAGTTGCGATTTGGTCGAACACCCAAAGTTAGCCACTTTAGGGTTTTTGGTTACAAGTGTTTCATCCTAAAGAAGGGTAACTTGGACAAGTTTGAGTCACAGTCTTCTGACAGGATTTTTCTAGGTTATGCTGCGTACTCTTCTGCTTATCGTGTTTTGAACTAGGAAACTAACCGAGTGATGGAGACCTGTGAAGTCACTTTTGATGAGACTATGCCTTGTGCCACTCCTGTCTTTGAGCGTGCAGTGAGTCCATCTTTGTGGAGGAGGAGCAAGAAGATGCCGATTGGGGTGATCTCAAGCCGACTCCACCGGCTGCCCCTATCGACCCTACGACGTCTACTTCTGCTCACGGCCCCAACCCTTCTCTTCCATGTCTTGGGGGCCGTTCGAGCAGCTTCTCCAGCCTACACCGGCTGTACCTGGGGAAGCACCTACTATCATCGAGGGAGAGGTGACTTCATCGAGGGAAGCGCCACGCTACATTTAGCGCAATCACCCTCCTCAGACGATGATTGGAGGAATTGACTAGCGAGTCATGCGGTCATGAGCGTATGAAATTTCTCACTTCACTCATTCGGCTTTTGTTGCCAACTTTGATCCCAAAGATATTAGCACTGCTTTGTCGAACCCTGATTGGATCAATGCCATGCATGAGTAACTTAAAAATTTTGGAAGAAACCAGGTTTGGGTTTTGGTGCCTCCACCTCCAGATTGCCATCCTATTGGGACAAAATGGGTTTTCAAAAAAAACAAAGTGAAGATGGGGTGGTTGTGAGGAACAAGGCAAGGCTTATTGTAGCCAAAAGGAGGGGATTGATTTTGAGGAAACCTTTGCTCCTGTTGCCCGCCTAGAAGCTATTAGGATTCTCCTAGCCTTTGCACCTTCGAAGGGGTTCAAGCTGTACCAAATGGATGTGAAAAGTGCTTTTCTAAATGGGTTCATTGAGGAGGAAGTTTATGTGAAGCAACCTCCTGGTTTTAAAAATCCGAAGCACACAGACCATGTTTTTAAACTTGCCAAAGCCTTGTATGGTCTGAAACAAGCATCCAGAGCCTGGTATGACTGCCTAAAAGCTTTTCTGCTTGCCAAAGGTTTTAAAATGGGGTCGGTTGATAAAACTTTGTTTTTCCTCAAGCAAGGTGTTGATACACTCATCGTTCAGATTTATGTGGATGACTGATGACATAATCTTCAATGGCTCCTCTCACTCTTTTGTTGCAAAGTTTTCTAAAATGATGAGCAGGGAGTTCGAGATGAGTATGATGGGTGAGCTGATATTTTTCCTTGGGCTCCAAATCAAGCAAACCAAGGAAGGGACCTTTGTCCATCAATGGAAGTACACAAAGGAACTCTTGAAGAAGTTCGATATGGGTGAGGCCAAGCCTCTCACGACGCCCATGTCGATGACGATCGGCCTTGATGATGACTTGGAGGGAGAACCAGTGGATCGGAAGGAGTACCAAAGCATGATCGGGTCGCTGCTGTACCTGACAGCGACGAGACCTGACATCCATTTCGTGGTCTGCCTCTATGCACGATTCCAATCTTCACCATGCACATCGCATCATTAGGCTGTCAAGCGCATTCTAAGGTATCTCCGCTACACCCCTGAGTTTGGCCTTTGGTACTCGACCTCTTCGACTCTTTCGCTCTCTAGTTTTTCCAATGCTGATTATGCTGGGTGTCGAGTTGGGAAGAAGTCTATTTTGGGTACTTGCCAGTTTTTGGGTACTTTGCTTGTCTCTTGGTCTTCCCGCAAGTAGTCCATCATAGCCCAATACACCTGTGAGATTGAGTACGTTGCTGCCACTGCTTGCTGCTCCAAGCTGCTTTGGATTGTAGCCACCATAAGAGACTATGGCCTGAGCTGTACCAAAGTGCCACTTTTCTGTGATAGCACCAGTGCCATAGCAGTTGCAAAAACCCTAGTTCTCCACTCAAGAACCAAACACATAGAGGTGAGGTTCCACTTCCTGAGAGACCATTATGAGAAAGGAGATATTAACCTACACCATGTCGGTACCCGAGGCCAGATAGCCGACATTTTCACCAAACCCCTTGACCTAGCCCAGTTCAATCTACTGCGGGGGGAGTTGGGTGTTTGCTTCCTATTTTAGATGTGGGAAGTTTTGGATCTTGTATAGTAGTTTTGTTTTCCTTTCTTTTGCTTTTGTACTTTGTATCATATTGCATTTGCATCACATCATACATGATAGAGCATGTGTAGAGCTTCATTTATATAGTTGTTAGAATGAGACAATGCTCTTTTTTGTATGACTTGTGTATATATGATGATGCTAGTCGCTTAGGCTCTTTTTGATTATTTGACACATGTTATGAGATAAGCTGATTTTGAAACTATGAACTTGATTAACAATGATGAAACTTGAAAAATGTTCACCCTAAGTATAGCAACTAGCATGTGTAGGATGTGTTGAGATTCATATATGCTTTCCTGGTGTGCTCAGTTGCTATGTCTCATGTTTCTTGAGTCATGCACTTGCTTTGGATGAATAGTGATCCACTTGTGATAAAATTTGAAATCCAAGCTAAGTGTGATAAAATTTGAGATGGATCTTTACTGTCCCACGTCAAGGTTTTGAGACTGCTTTTTATTGTACTTGGGATGAACTTGAACCTTGTAGTGAAGTCCAGAATCATTGTCTTAAGCTTTTTGGCTTGGCATTGTTCACATTTGGCGTGACAGTATCGATGCCTTTTACACATGTCTTGCTAATACTTGTGTACCGCTGCAACTCCGATAACTAAAACTTTGGAAAACACAAGTGTTGGTCTTTTCTCTGACATGATGTATGAATGTTGCATGGGGTAGTTCACCTGGTATACTTGAGTTAGCACTAGTATGATTTCCTGCTTGCATATGCTAGTAGCTACATTTGGTGGTGAACTCCTTTTTTGAAATGCTTAAAACTTGCTCAAGAATGCTTAAATGCCATATTTCGTATCATCTGATCAAATTGAGCATTTACTGGCACTTGTATTTGTTGCTTACACACAGGTTAGCTCTAGCTAGAGCATCTTGTCATTCTGATTGCTATATTCCTGAAGTTGTGCATTTGTACCATTTAGCATGCATAGCATGTTTTGAGGGGGAGTTGCATCTCTTAATGCGAAAAACTTGATAAGTGCACTGCCAACAAGGGGGAGAAGAACCACAAATCTAGAGTGCACCATTTGTGAGATTGCATCTTCCCAGAGGGAGTTCCTTTACTGTCTTTGCTAGATGTGTTGAACCTTTGCCTTTGTCTTGAGGGTCTAGCTGTTTTCAGGAGTTTTTGATAGTTTTGGCTGTTGCTAGCGGTGTTGAGCCTGTTTTCTACCTCTTCTTGAGGGCTAGCTTTGCTCTACTTGGTTGTGTCGAGCCGTTGCCCATGTCTTTGGGGACCAAGTTTCTGACTTACATTTTGCTCATTGCAAGTGGCCCGTTTTGTGCTTGTCTTTGGCTTTGGTCATTTGAGTGGGCTTTCTCTGGCTTTGTGTTGGTGTTGTCAATGCACTCATCAAGGGGGAGATTGCGAACACATGGCTTTTTCCATAGCCATTGTGTAGCGTCTTTGTGTGTGATGAGTGATTGTCAACAAGGTCCAACACTTGTGGTTGATCAGTTGTTGGGTGGTTCTACTGATCCCTGATATAGGGTTATGTGTCGAAACAGTGTCTCTTGACTTGTGTTGTGTAGATGTGGAGTCCGAGGGCGGTAGCGACGGTCGGGAGAAGGTCAAGCGGGCGTGCCGTGCTGATGGACCGCGGAGGTGAAGGGTGGACGTGGTGGCTTGGACCGAGGGACCAGACGGCCGGGTGCTAGCCGTAGTGGCTGACACTTGGGACTTCGACAAGTGCAAGATGACACGGCAGAGGTTTGGTGGTTTGGCCTCAAAACCATCGGCCGAGGATCCGTGTGCGGCACGTACTCACGAGGAGGTTTGGTGGTTTGGCCTCAAAACCATCGGTGGAGGTTTGGTGGTTTGGCCTCAAAACCATCGGCGGGGGATGCGTGTGCGGCACGCTACTCGCGGAGGCGGGTTTCGAGGGTTTAGGCCTCAAAACCCGGGTTGGTCCCGCATGAACGGACGACACGTGGCGGCATCAGAGAGATTGCGCGGAGCAAGACTACCGATGAGGAGGCGCGTGTTGACGGTAGATAAGTATCAATTTAAACCATCAACATGGCATGATAAAGGATTAAAAGAAGAATAAAATCTAGTTATAGGGGTTATACTAATAGAATTCCACAAGTTTTGGTGAATGTCTGTTTCTGCAGGGGGTTATCAGGAATTAATCAAAGAAGGCCCACATGTCAGGTTTACATAGAGAGAAAAGGCTGAACGTTAACTTTTCTGTAATCTAGAAGGTTTGAGAAGGCACTGGACCAAAGGGGAGGCTGAACCGCCTTGGTGGACGGGCGGCCGCCCAAGCGGGTGGGGCGCCCGCCCCACCAGCTCCACCAATCAGGTGGAGTCTCGCGGATCCTGCCTCCACTGACCTTGAGGAGCAATAAACACCGTATGTTTAAGTCGGTTTGATCCAAGGGCTGTGGTGCATCCTAGGGGGCTATATATTGAGGGCCCCTAGTGAAACCCTAATTCATTCTCAAGTTAATTCTTTCCAGTCATCAAGAGAATTTAGAGAAGCCCCAGAGATACCATCTCAATTGGAGCTCCATAGTTCTATAGCATAGCTACATAGGAATAGATCTAGAGGGAGTCAAGCCTAGCTTGGAGTCCGGATCTGTCATCGTTCTGGGAAATTTCTTATTCTTCATTGTAAAATTTAGTATTTGTTCTTGCTACTATGAATATGACTTTGCTCTATTCTAATATATCAGAATTGACTTTGCTCTATATGCATATGTTCTCAATTATATTGTTCTTAGTCTACTTTGATTATATGCTTAGCGTAGTTGGATTAGAATTATGTTTGTGCATAGGATCGTATAGCGCTTGCTCATTAGGCCAATGGGTGAGTGATAGATATTGTGTAGGTGCGGTGTCTAGGCTTTACTTATCTGCGATTACCCCCTATAGTCTGGATCGTGAGGTAGATCACGGGAGTGATAGTCCCGTTGAGTCCTTCGTAGTCCTCCCGAGTGTAGGGACCGTAGAACACCACTACTACAGGGAAGAGATGGCTCTGTTCATGATCTTCCTTGGTAATATCACTATGCATAGGGGTAACCTTTTCCCATGATGATGCTAGGTGTAATTGCACTAATCATTGTATGCTTTGACATTATAGTTAGAATACTTAGGATTTATTCTTGTAGATCGTCCTAGTCTATGCTAGTGTTATAGGCTTAGAGTACTCTATTAAGATGATTATCATTATTATATGTGGCTATGTGCTATCATTTATCTTATGTCACTTTTGATTCATTATCATATTATTATTTCATGTGACACTCACCCTGCATTGAGATAGATAAAGACATGGTTAAGCTCATCCATTATCACATGCAGTGCTCATTCTCTCATTATCCAAAGCATTCCCTTTCCAGTGGTAAAAATATAAATAACGATACCTGGATTACTCTTGGTTAAAATGCTACAGCGCTATTATCTATGCGCTTACAGATCCCTTATTCATTCCTAGAAAAGCATATCATTTAGTACCAGCATTTTTGGTGCCATGTTGGGGATGACAACCTAACACTAAGTGGCGTTAGAAATGTCAAACAGCGCGGTGGCCGTCGGATCAAGTTATCATGAGTTGGACAAGATTGCCCCCGAGCAGTTTAGTTTAGCTCAAGTTATCTCAAGGGCATTATGGGGATGTCCAAATTGTATCCCTTAAATAGAGGTGGAGACCCCCCTTTTCCGCTCATCTCTCCCATTTCATATTTTCTCCTTCTAGAGCCTAGATTTCTCTTCCTTCCCCTAAGGATTTGCTAGAGAGATCACCCGAACTACTTGTGATTTGTGTTCGTAGGAAGCGCACCCCTAAGTGTGCATGTGCCCTCTGGGCTTTTTGAATCATGGCTGGAATCTTGGATTGAATAGTGCTCTTGGTGTTCTTCACGAGTTCATCTCTTGCCTCTCCGAGAACTTTGCGATTTCTTCATTTCTAGAGCTTTTCGATCTGAATCTTTTGTGCTAACTTGATCTATGAAGTGATTAGAGGCTTTTCGCCACAAGAATTGCTCTGAAACCTCATGAGATCAAAGATTTATGGATTTCTAGCTCTAGGTCTCCCCAAGATCCATTTTGTCCCCCTTTTGTGATTTCTTGAGTTTTACTCTGATCTGAGTGATGATCTCTTAGAGATAGCTCCCCAATTGCACCAGGAACCTACTATCAAAATTTGGTTGCGATTGGATTTGATTTAGAGAAGATTTGGGATTTTGTAGATCTTGCCCGAGGATGACTCGCACGAACCGGCTAGGCCGGCTGTGCTAGTCGGCTAGGCTGACTGGAACCGGCTAGGCCGGCTTGGGGACTCAGCTAAGCCGAGTTGAAGCCTAGCCACAGGCCAAGTCGGCTAGGCTGGCTCTGCAACCGGCTAAGCTGACTCCCTCAGTTGGCTAGGCCAGCCAGAGCAATCGGCTAGGCCGACTGGAGCAGGCCAGGGGCTGTTTTGGTGTGATTTCGTGCTGCCGAATTCCATTTCTCAATCCGTCTGTTCCTATAGGTTTCTGTTTCCATCCAAAACTTTTCTGTTGGGTGCTGTTTGGATTTTTAGGGCAAGGTGATAGAGCCAAGGACCTTCATCTCATCTCGTTGAGAGTAGAAACATTTGAGGCTCCTATTCACCCGCTCTAGTCGATGTTACCGGTCCTACACTTGGTCATGATTTGGTTCACAGGAGGGTGAGAAGCGGCAACCATCTTCCCATAGCGACAAGGGTGACAAACCAAATCCTTCTCAAATTTCAACTTGGGCAATCCTCGGATTAGGTCCAAAGAGCTCAACCTAGCAAGTAGATCAAAACTCAGGTGACCAAATCTCCTATGCCACTTCCAAAATTCAAAAGAAGAACTAGCCATCAAATAGCGAGCAGAGCCAAAAGAGCGAGAGAAATCAGCTCAAAAAACACGACCGAAGTGAGCAATCCAGCAAACAAGATCACCATTGTTATCCAAAACTCAAGAACAATAGGTCTTAAAGCGCACCTCATACCCATCCGAAAGGAGTTGCAAGACAGAAAGCAAATTGAAGTGCAAGTTCGAAACCAAAGCAACATCTTTAAGGACAAAACTATCGTTCAAATGAATGGAACCACACAACAGCACTTTACCCTTACTATTGTCCCCAAATGTGATGTACTCCTTGCATTTCATAGGATTGAGGCTAGAGAACCAATTTGAATTTCCTGTCATGTGGCGTGAACAGCCGAAATCAATGAGCCATGTGTTCTCCAACCCGATCTTCTGCATCAGTAAAAAGGCAAAGAGTGAGCAAACAGTGCAACATTGGGGTTAGTGAAGTAAGGAGGAAACTAGTGCTGACCAATTTGCCCAAAAGAGTTAGCAGAAAAATCATTAAACATGCCAGGTCCCATCTAGGGGCAGCGATCACCACGTGGGGGAAAACGTGGTCCGCTAGAGCTGTAGGACGTAAAGCCACCACCATGAGGCTCAAAATCATACTGGTCATGTCCTGAACCATGCCAGCCATGACCACCTCATGGTCTCTCAGCCTGAGGCCTAGCACCTTGAGGCCTTCCACCTTAAGGCCTAGAAGTATGCCTCGGAACAAACCGCTCATGCACCCTATGAGAAGGATGGTACATGTCCCGGTTGTTCAACTCAAACTGACACCTCTGATCCCTCTTCCTCCTAAAACAGAACTCAAACAGGTGACCCTTCCTCTCATAGTAGTCATAGTGTTACCTCACCTCTCTCTTAGGTGGTGTAGGATTCACTCTCTTGTGGTTCTGGTTCTCTCTCTAAGGAGGTTTGCCTTTGGGAGGTTTCTCACTTAGAGCGTTAGGGAGAGTGTCAAGTGGGATCCTAAGGTGGTTAGGTTTTGGAATCCACACTTGCTTCTGAGCAGCTGCCTTAGGAGATTCTTCAAACACTCCATCCTTGACAGGGGACTGGATAGGCTTAGGTGGGGGCATTTTGATTAACTTGGGAGCTGTGAATGGTTTTTTACTCGGGCTCAAACCACTGTGCTCACCAACCTTGCCAAACACAATTGCACCCTTTCCACCAATAGTAAAGTCTACTCCCGATGTGTCAGTTCCCCTCCTGAACTGACTCATCCCAAGCTGGGGCTCACTACAAGACAACCAGCTCAGCATGGATCGAAGGAATGTGTTTTCTTCTTCGATCCTGCCCTTGTCATGCCTACAATTGCCAAGTTCCATTTCCAAAGCTTCACAGCAAGCACACTTAGCAACAATAGAGCTAGACTTCTCAAGCAAAGCAATTTTAGCACTTTTCTCCTCAACCTTAGTACACAAAAGAGAGCAAGACTTGCAGTCAGGTAAAGCAATAGGTTGAGCAGGAGCTTCATCAAATTTTTCAAACAAAGAAGCAAACTTAGATTGCCAGTTAACCAGGTTAGTCATGTGAACTGAGTGTTGATGGCAGATAAGTATCAATTTAAACCATCAACATAACATAAGAAAGGATTAAAACAAGAATAACATCTAGTTATAGGGGTTATACTAACAGAATTCTATGAGTTTCGGTGAATGTCTGTTTCTGTAGGGGGTTATCAGGAATTAAGCAAAGAAGGCCCACATGTCAGATTTACATAGAGAGAAAGGGGTGAACGTTAACTTTTCTATAATCTGGAAGGTTCGAGAAGACACTAGACCGAAGGGGAAGCCGAACCGCCTCGGTGGCCGGGCGGCTACCCAAGGGGTGGGGTGCCCGCCCCACCAGCTCCACCAATCAGGTGGAGTCTCGTGGAGCCTGCCTCCACCGACCTTGAGAAGCAATCTCCACTGCACGTTTAAGTCAGTTTGATCCAAGGGTTGTGGTGCATCCTAAGGGGCTATATAATCAGGGCCCCTAGCCCCTAGAGGAGAGCCCCAACCAATTCAATTCATTATTCATTTTCCAATTCAGAGAAGCCCCAGAGCCACCATCTCAATTAGAGCTCTATAGTTCTATAGCATAGCTACATAGGAATATATCTAGATGGAGTCAAGCCTAGCTTGGAGTCCGGATCTGTCATCGTTCTTGGTAATTTCTTATTCTTCATTATAATATTTAGTATTTGTTCTTGCTACTATGAATATGACTTTGCTCTATTCTAATATATCAGAATTGACTTTGCTCTACATGCATATGTTCTCAATTATATTGTTTTTAGTCTACTTTGATTATATGCTTAGCGTAGTTGGATTAGAATTATATTTATGTATAGGATCGTATAGCGCTTGCTCGTTAGGCCAATGGGTGAGTGATAGATATTGTGTAGGCGCGGTGCCTAGGCTTTATTTATCTGCGATTGCCCCTATAGTCCGGATTGTGAGGTAGATCGCAGGAGTGACGGTCTCGTTGAGTCCATCGTAGTCCTCCTCCCGAGTGTAGGGATCATAGAACACCACTATTACAGGGAAGAGATGGCTCTGTTCATGATCTTCCTTGGTAACATCACTATGCATAGGTGTAACCTTTTCCCACGATGATGCTAGGTGTAATCGCACTAATCATTATATGCTTTGACATTATAGTTAGAATACTTGTGATTTATTCTTGTAGATCGTCCTAGTCTATGCTAGTGTTATAGGCTTAGAGTACTCTACTGAGATGATTATCATTATTATATGTGGCTATGTGCTCTCATTTATCTTATGTCACTTATCATTCATTATCATATTATTATTATTTCATGTGACACTCACCCTGCATTGAGATAGATAAAGACATGGTTAAGCTCATCCATTATCACATGCAGTGCTCATTCGCTCATTATCCA